>PVKP010005325.1:0-90372 GCA_004027715.1 Plecturocebus donacophilus | reverse complement strand
AAAGTCTTGGAGTCTGGACAATTAACAGCTGAAGAAAATATGACAAGACACACGCAAAGAGGTTGGGAGATAGAGAGGAGGAGTGCGCCAGAAAGGAGCTGAGCTGTCTTCTTGTGTAAACTGCCTGAGAGCGAGCCCCCTCCCCTGGCCTCCGTCCCTGTCCCCCCTTCCCCAAGGCTGTGTTCTGCTGTCTGCCCGAAGGCCAGGACTGATCTGTTAACCTTGCACCACTGGCTGGGAGGCCGCTGCAGCTCATGGTACTGTATGTTACCACTACTACTCCCTCATTCCTTTTTACTGGCTTTTTTTTTTTTTAACCATTTCGTTGTAATAACCGTTTATATTAGTCAGAGGGATACAATTTTGGAATGCAGAAGATCCGAGTTTAGAACAAAACAAACTTTAGATTGGTACTTTTTTTTTTTTCCTTTTTGGCATTTAGAAGGGCTAAATCCAACCATGCTAATTCAATTGCAGCCAAAGGTTTTCAGTGTGATTTAAAATCAGGAGTTCTGGAAACAGAATGGTTGAAAGATGCAAGTCATCTGGGCTGCGGATCTAATAAAAGAACTTTGTTGTGAAACCACACGAGCTTCTTAAGGTTTTTAGGATATTTTAAGTCTTTGCATTTGTCTCAGTTATATCCATTTTTCAGATTGCCCCCAACCCCTGTCCCTCTCTAGGGAAAATGCTAGCCATCTCATTCACTGTTGGAGTTGTTTTAGGCTTACAGTTACTGAGGGTGTGTATGATTCTACTTCAGTTGTAATCGTGTGCGTTACATATAACATTTGAACTGACTCAAGTTAATTTATAACAGATTAAGGTGTGGATGTGTGGAACAGCTTTCTGGTTTTACAGTGTGCCTTTATAAAATATTCACGTGTCTGATTTCCCCCCCAATGTATAAGAGAAATATGTATTATCCTAAGATGACCTAAGAAAAGATATATTAAAAATAGTTTGAATTTTATTTTTGGACTGCCTTTCTCTTCCGTTTCAAACCTTAATACTTTCTTCATTTTCATGTTCCTGTCAGGTGTTATTTTTCTCTTCCTTAATAATAAGTATATACTTGTGTGTGTGTGAGTGTGTGCACATTTTAATAACTGCCAAATGGTTACAAGGAAAAACTTGCAGAGCTGCTAAGTTAGTTTTCCATTGATACATTATCAGTTAGAAAGTCATGTAACAAAAATTTACCAAGACTGTAGCACAGAAAAAGTAAACTATGAGTGGATCTATGTGCCCTATTTATAGAGTTTTAAGTACATGATTTGTATATTTCTATAAAACAATGATTTTGTCAAGCTAGACCTCTTGTTTTTAATCTGACTAATGGTATCTGTGTGATAGCTTGTTCTTTTTAAATATAGATATTGACATTGTTTATGAGAAGTCTTAAAACAACAATCATTTCCATAAGAAAATCAAGCTTTATGTATGGACTTGGCACTTCAAATTTTAGGTGAATTCATTAGATATTTTTTTCTTACATTCTAGAAAATAAGCACTTCAAGAATTATTTCTTTTTATTCTGTTGAGTCTAGTAACATGATAGTTTTTTTGATAATTTGTTTTTTAGTTGTAAATTTTAAAATGTGATATTTCAGGAGAATATTATTCTGTGGTAGATTTTTATTTCTTTTACTTAGCAGCCAATTTTAAAATTAATTATTTTATCTAAATACTAAAAGAAGTGGTTAATGTTGTCAAATTAAGGAGAAAAATCTATCAATATTTAGATTATCTAAAATTATATTTGTTATCCTGATGATAGAAGCATTTTTTTAACTATAAAAAGGATGCTGTAGTTGTGTTCAGTCTTTTCCAATTTGACTTATTAAAAGTTTCCTTTCATAATCCAGGAGGGGAAGAGTGGAATTACTCCAGTATCACATCTGTCTAATAAGAAAATTTTAGCTGATTTAGGAATTTTTCTTCCTATAAAGTAAAATTTTCTCAAAAAATATCATCACTTGTTCTTTTAGCATTTTTATGCTCCCATTGTGCCAGGCACTAGTGTTTGGCTTTGGAAACTTAGTGGGATAGTGAAAACATTGGTCTAGTTTCAGATTCTAATGCTGTTGTATGTTAGCCTTGTGACTTTGGATAAGTGACTTTATCCCTGACCTTTATTTTCTTCACTTTTAAAATGTGGAAAAGGACATTTAGCTTTGACATTGTCAGGAATATGAAACGAGACAACACACTTGAAGTTCCAGTCTATAGTAGATACTTAATAAACCTTAGCTCACCCTCCTTTGACTTGCTCTGTGTCATCTTCTTCAGTTTCTATCCCTTGGGAAGCTTGAATTTTTGGAAACAGCGGGGTGGGGTGGTAGGGGAGAAAGCTTAAATAAAATGTTTTTAGTTTCTTCATTTATCCCTAGGAAAGGAGGTATTAGGCCATCAGCAGATGTCTTTTTTTTTTTTTTTTTTTTAAATAAACTCTAGTGTTACGTATTAGTCTATGTTTTTGCCACTCTGCAAAATTTTCATTAGGTTGATCTTTTTGGATGTCAGAGTGATGCTATTATTGCTGTGTTACCAGTTTTGGTACAGGTAGATTAGAAGTAAAGTTGACAGATTCTGTTGGGTCCTGCTTTCTTTTGTATAATCATTTCTAATCATTTGCTTGAATTAAAGCTTCCTGTCTTACAATCATTAGCATTTTATAGTAGAGCTTGAAACTTGATTTTACAAGTTAGACTCCAGCCTCTGTCCCTGGTTTTGTGGAAATTCTATTTATAATTATGGAATTAAGACCACACTAAAGCTCCAAGTGTTTACACCTCTGTAGAATTAAACAAAACAGCAGCAATCAACATACAGGTATACCTGGGCAATACTTTATCTTCATGTACAGTCTAGCAGAATGCCTAAATGGTAGTTAAGGACTTAGGAATTGTTTGTTGAGCAAAGTAATGGGCTTTTAAAAATTGTTTTTAGCACAGGATTTTGTTTTCATCAAAAATAATTGTGTTCTCATGTGAAGTACATTAATATTATTGTAGATGGTCTTTTTTATTTTTCTTTTTTGAGATGGAGTCTCATTCTGTCATCCAAGCTGGAGTTCAATGGCGCGATCTCAGCTAACTGCAACGTCTGCCTCCTGAGTTCAAGGGATTCTCTTGCCTCAGCCTCCTGAGTAGCTGTGATTACAGACACCTGCCACCATGCCCGGCTAATTTTGTATTTTTAATATAGTTGGGATTTTGCCATGTTGGCCAGGCTGGTCTGGAACTCCTGGCCTCAAGTGATCTGCCCACTTTGGTCTCCCAAAGTGCTGGGATTACAGGTGTGAGCCACTGCACCCAGCTGTAGATGGTATTTAATTGGTATTGTTATTTTGCCTAACATCTAATTTCTTTTAGCCCACCAAAGTTTGGACATACTGCATCTTAAGATCTAAAATAAATATTTGACTTAGTGTTTACTTTGGCCTGTTAGTAAGCATAAAAAAAATGAAAATTGATCACTAAGAACTTCATTGCTACCTTTTAGCACACACAGTGTGCTAGGGATGGTAGCCATGGCATCTTATTTATGCTTACAAAAGCATTCATGGAAGATACACATATTTTCATTTTATAGATGAGGAAATCAAGGCCTAACATCTGTATCCAGCAAAGTTGATTCCAAATCCCTTGCTTTCCCCCTTGCTACATGCTTCATATATAACTTAAGCCAGCTATTTAAAAAGAAAAAAAGTTAGTTGTAGACCACTGATTTTATTTCCTTTCAAATTAAACTTTATGAGGAAACCAATATGTAGAATGGATAAAAATCAGTGCTGTTGTAGATGAAAAGAGATAGAGCCAGAGATCCATCTTTTAGGCCTCTCCTAGGAATCCCTGGATTACTTGATGAGAAAGCCTTACTTAGGCTAATACCCCTACACTCCAGAAAATGAGGCCTAGTGAAACTCTGTTTCCCCATCTGGGACTTGAAGGTTTTATTTATCTTGTGCTTGGAGGTGTTACGTGGAATTCACAGGAAAGGCTAGTCAGTATTATTTTATTTCATTCATTCATTCATTCATTCTTGAGACAGAGTCTCACTCTGGTGCCCTGGCTGGAATTCAGTGGCGTGATCTTGGCACACTGCAATCTCCGCCTCCAGTTTTCAAGAGTCTCATGTCTCAGCCTCCCGAATAGCTGGGATTATAGGTGTGTGCCACTATGCCTAGCTAATGTTTTCTTTTGTATTTTTAGTAGAGATGGGGTTTCACCATATTAGCCTGGCTGGTTTCCAACTCCTGACCTCAAGTGATCCATCTACCTTAGCTTCCCAAAGTGCTGGGATTACAGACATGAGCTGGGATTACAGTACCTGACTGCTAATCAGTATAATTTTGAAAGAGTCTATATTTAAGAAAGACTGTGGAGTAAATACCACATTAAAAAAAATTACAAGCTGGGTTGCTGGCATGCACCTGTAGTCCCAGCTACTTGGGAGACTGGGGCAGGGGATTGCTTGAGCCGAGGAGTTTTGAGTCTAGCTTGGGCAACACGGATAAGATATTGCTCTGTTGCCTGGGCTGGAGTGCAGTGGTGTGATCATAGCTCACTGCAGCCTCCAACTCCTGGACTCAAGTGATCCTCAGCCTCCAGAGTAGCTGGGACTACAGTGGCACTACACCAAGCCTGGCTAATTTTTTGTAGATTTAGGGTCTTGCTATCAAAAACTCAAGCAGTCCTCCTCCTCAGCTTCCCAAAGTGCTAGAATTACAGGCATGAGCAACCATGTTTGGCCTCATTGTAAATGTTAATTTTCAGGGTACAAATTTTGTTTCATTCATAGGAGTGAAGTAATTTTACTATGGTAAGAGTCTGAAAAAACAGTCACAGTTTTATGTCTAACTGAAGTCTATGTCTACAGACTTTACTTCATTTTGAAGGTTAAAGTTTGGGTGCTGTTTATCATGTTATATCTATTAAAGACATGTATCATACAGACATATGTATAACTGTAAGTATGGCTATAATGTGAATCAACTGGGACAATGACATCAAAAACATTATTTTAAATATATTGCTGTTAAAACAAATTAACTGACATGGTAATTCTGTAATATCTGTGTAAACCAGAAATTTAGGTTTTCTCACCAGATAAATTTACACTGGGAATTTATATAGCACTTTATTAGAAATATAATGTCTTGGCCGGGCGTGGTGGCTCACACCCTGTAATCCGAGCACTTTGGGAGGCTGAGGCAGGTGGATCACGAGGTCAAGAGATTTAGACCATCCTGGTCAACATGGTGAAACCCACTCTCTACTAAAAAAAAAAACCAAAAAACAAAAAGGAGCTGATCCTGGTGGTGCACACCTGTAGTCCCAGCTACTCGAGTGGCTGAGCAGGAGAATCGCTTGAATCCTTGAGGTGGAGGTTGCAGTGAGCTGAGATCGTGTCATTGCACTCCAGCCTAGACAAGAAAGGGAGACTCCATCTCAAAAAAAAAAAAAAATAATAATAATAATAATGACTCTTTCATGAATATAGTGAGAAGAGTCTAGACCTTTTAGCTAGATTTATCTGCATTTGAACTGATCTCTTTATTATGTGACTTTGTAAAAGTTATATAACCTCTTTGAACCTCAGTTACTTCATTTATAAAATGGGACTTAGAAATAAATGATGTCTGTGAATTCTGGCACAGAGGGTGAGTTAGACCAACCTCTTTTGTTACTATTTTAGTTTGCTAGTCTTATATAGTATTCATTTGGTATCTGTTTATCAATAGTGGGACAGGGTTCTTCATACTTGCATTTATGTATTATATAGTTGGCCTTTTCAATTACTAGTTTAAAAAATACTTGTGTCACTCTTGCAGAAGTCTTACTTTTGCAGAAGAAAATGAGGGTGGAGAGAAATCTCTCCTTTCTTACTCTTCACTGAGAATCAGTCACTGAGCAGCATAACTCTAAAATCTTATATGGCTTTTGGGTACTTTATGAACCTTTTTATGGTAACCTAGAAGCAAGGCACTATTGAATTAATACATTTCTATCAGGGGACTATTCTGTTAGCTTCTCCTCCTCCTACTACTAATCCATGCATGCTTCTGTAAGGGACTTTTTTGTTGCGTTACTTAGGTCGCCACAGTGGGGATGACAGTTTATAGATGTGCAGGTTATTGGTAAGCCTTATGGCCTTTCTGTCTTTAAAACAAAGGAAAAGAAAAAAAAAAGGCAAACAGCAACAAGAAAATCACTACCCAAACCAAAAATAACTTAAGAATACTATCTTAGCTTTCTGGAAAATCCTGTGCTTTATAAATTGCAGAATCTAAACTTTGTATACTGATTTTAATTTTTAATAGTTTTAAAACTTTTTAATACAACTTCTGTAAAAAGGATACATGTTCATTGGGCAGATCTGATTAAGAAAACTACAAAGAGAGAAAACTGCCTGGAGGGCCATCACCAAGGAACTGTTAATGTAGTTTTAGTCATCTTTCTTCATTTACAAGTACTTACAAATGCATGAATAGACAGTAGTTACATAAAGGGATGATATTACATGTATATGTGACTTTTAAAAACTCAGTGTTATCGTAGGTATCTTTCCATGTCTGTAAATTGATATTCATCATGACTTTTAATGGATTCCTAGTTTGCCATTGTATCATAATTTATTTAATGATTTCTTTGTGGATTTTTTAAAAAATAAAGAGTAGTGCTTAAATATGAACATCCTTGCTTGTATGTGAATGCTTATTTCCTAAAGATGAAGTCTTAGATGTGATATTGCTGGGGAAAGCAGTGTAATTTTGCACAGCTTAAGAGAGAGGTTGGCAAATCTTTTCTGTGCAGGGCCAGATGGTAAATAGGTAGATGTGTAGTTTCTGTAGCAATTATTCAAGTTTGTTTTTGTAGGAACAAGCAGCTGTATATGTAAAGGAATAGGCAGGACTGTAATTCAATAAAACTTTATTTATAAAAGTAGGCAGCAGGATAGCATTTGTCCCACAGGCTCTAGTTTGCCTACCCTGGATTTAAAACAAAGTAGAAACAGATTTGGGATGAAAATTTATCCCTAGTTTGCTGTAAACTGCTTTTGCAGTTTCTTAGAAATGTGTTCCTGTCTCAGGGCAATGTAATGGGCTGATGACTTTCTTTCCAGGTATGTAGCAATCAATACTTAATTTTAAAGAACTTATTACAGGAGCTTCTCATACCTGTCCTTACTCCTGAAGCCTAGTAAATTTTAAACTGAGAGGTTATATATACTGGTATATATTTTTATCATTCTATACCTTTTTTTTTTTTTGAGGTAGAGTCACATTCTGTCACACAGGCTGGAGTGCAGTGGCAATCTCAGCTCACTTCAACCACCGTCTCCCAGGTTTAAGCAATTCTTGTGCCTCTTAGCCTCCTGATTAGCTGGGATTATAGGCATTGGTCCCCATACTCGGCTTTTTCTTCTTATATTTTAGTAGAGGAAGGGTTTTACCATGTTGGCCAGGCTGGTCTTGATCTCCTGGCCTCAAGCAATCCACCTGCCTCAGCCTCCCAAAGTGCTAGAATTATAGGTGTGAGCCACTGTGCCCTGCAGCATTGTATATTTTAGATTTTAGCATATGTTGACAACTTGTTGGGTAAGGAACGACCTGTTTAATATATTATTGTTTTTAAATTTTTTGAGATGAAGTCTCATTCTGTTGCCCAGGCTGGAGTGCAGTGGCACAGTCTTGGCTCATTGCAACCTCCGCCTCCTGGGTTCAAGCAATTCTTCTGCCTCAGCCTCCCAAGTAGCTGGGGCTATAGGCATGCACCGCCACGCTTGGCTAATTTTTGTATTTTTAGTAGAGATAGGGTTTCACCACATGGACTAGTCTCGTCTGGAACTCTTGACCTCATGATCCGTTCACCTTGGCCTCCCAAAGTGCTGGGATTACAGGCATGAGTCACCGTGCCTGGAAACCTCTTTAATTTACATTGCATGGGAGATGGTGTTTTCCCCTCTCTAGAAGGTTAGATAGAGTCATGTTTTAGAGATATTCAGAAGTAAACTGAAAGGAAAGTCCACCAAGAGGAGAAGAATCATTTCAGCAGAAATATACCACAGATCAACAGGGTGACATCGAGTTAGTTACTGAACCTTAATAGGCTAAACTATACTCAGAAAAATGCTCTGTGCATAAATAATAAACTTCTTGCATCTTGAGTTTCTATAAAACAGGAATTATTGGCCCCTACCTGCCTTACGGGTATTTGTTGAGGATCTGCTGGAATAATGAAATAGTTAAAATCACTCTATTTATAACATTGTATCACTGGTGCTTTTAAGAATTTTAAGATATTTATTTATTATTTAGTATGTATATGTTGAATGTCTGCTATGGGTAAAGCAGTATGGCGAGTGCTATTGGTAAATACAAAGAGAAATAAGTTAGTTCTTGATCCTAAGGAGAGAAAAACATGTATTTAAGTTCAGGATCATGTAGTGCTTAGAGCCTTAAGGAACGTAGAGCACTTGGGACAATGAGATCCCTTTCATCCAAGGGTATCAGGAGATTCCGTGGAAGAAGTGACATCAGGAAATGGGATATTTTCAAAGGGAGAATACAGAGGTGGGGGTATTCCAAAAAGAGCGGCATGAGAACTATTTCAGGTTAGGAAAGTCCAAATCAGTATGCAAGAGACATAAAATAGTCTAATTAGAGTGTCTATCAAGCATTTTTCATGAAGAAGGAAGAGAAGAGAAAGCTGGAAAAGCAAGTTAGAGCTAGATGGTAGAGGGCCTGGAAAGAACTGTAATTGGTAATTGGTGGGGAGCTATAAACATGATCTAGGAGAATGTGTTTGACAATTGGAGGGGTGGTGTATAGCACTAGTTGGCAAGTGTGGGATGATAAAGTCAGGATTATTGCTTAAGGGTTATTACAGAGGTCTGAGCATGTACTTGTTAGAAATACTCTGGAAGGTGTGTGGGAGACAGCTGAGGGGATTGAAAGGGTGGAATGGAAGGCTGTCAGAACCGACTGGGTTTAGGAAAAAGAAGAAGGCTTTTAATAATGATGTACGGTTTTGAGTCTTTGTTAATGGGATTATGGTAATAACATTGAAAAATATAGCAAAGTCCAGGGAAAGCTGTAGTAAAGAAAGGAAAGCAGTGAACCTATTTGCTTTTCTTGTTTAGCTTGAGATGTTAACTGGACACTTAGAAAATTCTAGTGGGAGTTTGAAAGTGCAGGACTGAAATTCACATGAGAGGTAAGGGTTAGGGATTGAGGATCCCTGTTCACAGGGAGGTAGGTGACAGGTGAAACTTGGGAAGAGCTTCACATCACTAAAGAGAATGCATGAAAGAGAGAAAATGTGGCCAAATGATGTGGCTCAGGGGTGTAATCCTAGTACTTTGGGAGGCTGCCGTAAGCGGATCACTTCAGACCAAGAGTTCAAGACTAGCCTGGGTAGCATAGTGAGACCCCCCCATTTCTACTGAAACAAAAAAGTTTAGCTGACAAGAATCACTTGGGCCCAGCAGTTTAAGGCTTGACTAAGTCTCAATTGCACAACACTGCATCCCGGCCTGGGCAACAGAGTATGACCGTATCTCAAAATAAAAATAAAGAAAAAGAAAATGGTATTTTAAGCATCACTTACCATTGGGTAAGTCAATTACATAAGTAGCTCTGTCTTTTTATGAGGCAGCTAATACCAAAAAAAAAAAAAAAAAAAAAAGCAAAAAAGTCTCATGTATTTTATCATTTATAAAGCATTCTGTTATCCACTAAGCTTCTCTTCTTAACTTCTAATGCTACTAGGTTTCAGGAGTAAAGTATGTTCAGTTTGGGAAAAAAATATTTTTATAAGATCCCCAAGGAAAATATAACTCCCTTTTACTTTATCTTCTCTCCACTTCCTGAGAACCCCAGTAACAAAGATGTTACTGGTAAGAGGGGTTTATATTCACTTTTTACCTGTCTGATACAGAATTCAGCTTTTCATCTCCCCTAGTTTTCACGCCAGCTGAGATCCATGCATTTGGGATGGAGATGAGCGTTATCCCTTAGAAATAACTTTTGCACATTTTTCTCTTTTTAGTCTGGGGTCCTCAGCAGGCTTGGAGGGGGAATTGTGTAGTACACAGTATGACTTATGTTTGACTTGGGAAAGTTTTTACTGTATGGAACAGCAGGACCGAATCTGCTTTCTCGTTTCCTTTCTTCTCTTAACATTACCTGTGTTCAAGCTTTGCATGCAAAGAAAACCGTGTTGATTCATTGATCTTCGGCATGCTACATTATGAGCTTTGGCAGAAGGTAAAGGCTCCCCTGGCTCCCCTGTTTAGAGCAGCCAGAATTCCTCTGGTCTGTTGGTACCATCTGTGGCCTTTCTTCAGGCACAGTCCTCATAGTAAGTCTAACTTATGTCAAATGGGGCAAAGTGCTAGTCCAGAGTAATTTGCATCTCTAGCCAACCACTGTGCATTTACTCTAGTGCTAAATGCCCATTGTATTTGTCTCTCAAACTGTGTATGCTACTTAAACATTTAAAGAAAATCATAATTGATTTAATGTAGGTGGTTCAATGGGTAGTCTGTGAAGTTGAATTTTTGGGAGCTACTACTTGTTCTTTCTCTTTCTGATGCCACAACACATTCTTCTATCATATTTCATTCAAACTCACTATTCTGCTTTTTTCTCATACATTTTTCAATCACCCTTTTCCCTTTGGTGTTAAATTTAGGGAGGGAGGAAAAACCCTTTTGATTTGTTCCATTTTTGTGCCTCTGATGAAGTAAGAGCAATTTAGATGGATATATTTTCTTCCTAAGTAAACTCCTTTCTAAAAAAATGCCACACCCTCCCCCCCAAAATAAAGCATTCAGTAGCTTGATGGTCATTACTTGAAGGAAGCCTCTTTCCTCATTAGAGGTAAATACATCTTCTTTCTTGATTGAGATGGAAAGCTAGGAAGGGAAGCTAAGTGGAGCAAACCCAGTGGCTGAGTTCAAGTTGACCTGGATCATTTTAAAGTGCTTTTCATGTAAATGCTACAGTTAATCTCTGTCCCCACATCATTTCTTTCTAATGTTTGCAGCAGATGTGGAGTTGGCCTTACCAACACCACACTGCTCAAGTTACTTGCTCATTTTGGCTTTTTTTCCATAAGCTTTTCGTTTTCTGGCTTCCATTCTTTTCTTTATAGAGCGAGATGTTGGGAGATAAGGGTTTTATGGCCTGGTATATGCTCCTTCTCCCTTCTCTCCATTGTTTTAAGTTATATCTTTTCTAAAATGACGTGATCATCTAGAGAGCTTTTGCCGTACGGTTCTTTTTTGGTTTTCTAGTTCATGTGGGCTAGTGAGCCTCAAACTTTAATGCTTGTCAGCATCACGTGGAGGGCTTGTAAACACAGGTGAGGGACTCCACCTCCAGTTTCTGTCACAGTGGGTCTCAAGTGGGGCATGCAAATGAGTTTCAGACATGCTCTCAGGTGATGATCACAATGATCTTTGGCCAAAGAGCATGCCTTGGGCACTGACCTGGACTGTTGGTTTTGTCTGTCAGTTGGCTCCCCACCCCTCTGAGAGTTGGGTTCTTCAAATTTTATTTATGCATGTTCTCTGGAAACTCTTTACTTTTTAATAATTTATAGGCCAAGTTGCTAGCATAAGAGAACTCAGGAAATTAGCTTATATTTTAATTGTGAAAGGGTTGGTTGCAGGAGGGGCAGATGTACTGCTTCTTGCCACTCTCACCCCCTCACATGCTAGTGATGTCTTATTTTGAGACTGAGTCTCACTCTGTCACCCAGGCTGGAGTTCAGTGGCACGATCTTGGCTCACTGCAACCTTTGCCTCCCAGGTTCAAGGGATTGTCCTGCTTCGGCTTCCCAAGTAGCTGGGATTATAGGTGCATGCCACTATGCCTAGCTAATTTTTTTATTTTTAGTAGAGACAGTTTTCGCCATGTTGGCCAGACTGGTCCCAAACTCCTGATCTCAGGTAATCCACCCACAGCGGCCCCCCAAAGGGCTGGGATTACAGGTGTGAGCCACCACGCCTGGCCCCCAGTGAAGTCTTTGACAGAAAGTTCTTCTGAGCCAAGAGTGATCTTTTCAGTCATTTTCTGAATACAGCATCCCTCTAGGAAGCCTGCAAAAAGTTGATTGAGTTGGTCCTTGGCCCCTAAGTGAGACCAAGCGACTGGGTCTATTTTTAGTTTCCCCAGTGGCTTATAATATTCCTTTGGCCCTTGAGGCTTGCTTTCCTTCCCCTCACATGGCTTCCATCATGGTCTCAAAGTTCTCCGCCCTTATTGGATTGGTATGCTGCGGTGGTGCTTTGTGGGCTGGGGGCAAAGTAGCGTTTACAGATACACTGTGTACTCACTGGGAATGCTTAGGTGCTTTACATGTATTATCTCTTTCAACCTTGCCAACCCTGCAAGATAAATGTAAGTATTCTCATTTTACAGATGCAGGAAACAAGGCTCTGAGATAAGTAACTGAGCAACTTTACAAGATATTGCAGTAGAGATTTAAACAGAGGTCTAATTGCAAAGCTGAACTCTTTTAATATTACCTGTCTTTAAGATAGCTGGAGTTGGGCATTGAGGAGAGAAAGTAAGTTAATCTGGGTGTGGCATACTTGAAGTTGCATTTAATGTCAGTTGTTAGACTTGATCATGTATTTTCCCATAAGCAACAATCTGGGGTGTTCAGTTTCCAAAATAGTGAATTACAAGAATGATTGCAAACCAATAGGAAATAATCTAATTCTGTACTCTTCTATTTTCTTCTTTTTCCTCTTCCTCCTCCTCCTCCTCCGTTCTTCTTCCTTTTTTTTTTGACACAGAGTTTCGCTCTTGTTGCCCAGGCTGGAGTGCAGTGGCGCAATCTCAGTGCACTGCAACCTCAACTTCCCAGGTTCAAGTGATTCTCCTGCCTTAGCCTCTGGAGTAGCTGGATTATAGGGATGCACCACATACCCAGCTAATTTTGTATTTTTAGTAGAGAAGGAGTTTTCTCCATGTTGTTCAGGCCGGTCTCGAACTACTGACCTCGGGTGATCTGCCTGCCTCGGCTTCCCGAAGTGCTGGTATAACAAGTGTGAGCCACCACTCCAGGCCTACTTTTCTTTCTTAAATATAAAAACTTGATGGGCGCGGTGGCACATGCCTGTAATCCTGGCACTTTGGGAGGCCGAGGCAGGTGGATTACTTTAGGTCAGGAGTTCGAGACCAGCCTGGCCAACGTGGAGAAACTCTATACTACTAAAAGTACAAAAATTAGCTGAGTGTGGTGGTGGGTGCCTGTAGTTCCAGCTACTCTGGAGGCTGAGGCAGGAGAATCGCTTGAACCAGGAGGCAGCAGTTGCAGTGAGCGGAGATCGCGCCACTGCACTCCAAACTGGGTGACAGAGTGAGTCTCCGTCTCAAAATGAAAAAAAGATCCTATCCATGAATCTGGTGCAAGTAACTTCATTCTCATTTTCTTCAATGATAAAATCCAGGTAAAACAAGAATTGCAGGAAGTAAGTGAAATCTGTCTAATAGTAGGATGTTTTTCAAGTAAAGCATTAGCGAAGTCATTGAGAGAACTTTGTCTTAATTTCACTTCTATCCATTTTTATCAAATGTAAAGGGAAACCCTAGTGATAGACCTCAGTTTTCTCATATAGAAATGAAAGGAATGCAATGGAAATTTCTCCCCTTCCTTAACTTGTCTGATGTGGGAATTAATAAATACTATGTGTAAAGCCCTTTGAGCACTCTGGAAGAAAGATTCTATGTAATTTTAGCATTATTCATGGTCCATTAGGCTCCTCAGAGTGTCGCCTGGGAAGAGAGATTTTTACCTTTTATCCCATATTTCACAGTATAAAAACAAGGTATTTTTGTTGTTGTTTGTGGCTATGAAAATCTTCTGTAATTGTACCTGCAGAGGTTGCTCCTGTCACAGAGCCCAGGGCACTGTTCTTTGGCAGCTCACCCCAGAGGATCAGCCCCCGAGGAAGAGCAAGAGTGAACTCAGTGAAGTAGCTCCTGGTGCCTGTGAGGACGTTGTGCCTGCTGCATCCCCCGATCTCTGGCATCCCCTCACCTCCATTGTCACCTTTTGTGTCTCTCAACCTGTTGCATAACAGAATCATATACTGGTTGACTCTTTTCCATTTTCTTTTATCTTATGCTGATCCTGTAGTTCATTGCTCTGGATGACTCCAGAGGAGATCTGTGTTGCCTTCAGGCACTGGCACCTGTTTTATCTAGTTCTTCTTCTATGAAATATTTCCCATCCTTATCATGTTCGTATTGATACAATCCTGCCTCATCTGAGGCCTCTATAACAATGAATGTGTTTCTGGTCATTCCATATTTGAAAATGGATACTGTGTTGTATGTGTGTGTATATATATTATGTGGTATATATATATATATATGTATGTATGTATGTATGTATGCGTGTATTTGAGACCGGGCTTCACCCTGTCACCTAGGCTGGATAAATACTGTGTTTTTTGTATGTATGTATGTATGTACTTATTTGAGACAGGGTTTCACTCTGTCACCTAGGCTAGAGTGCAGTGGCACAATCATAGCTCCTTTTAACTTTGAACTCTTGGGCTCAAGTGATTTTCCTACCTCCAACCTCCCGAGTAGCTAGGATTATAGGCACGTGTTACTACACCCAGCTAATGTTTTGTTTTACTGTTACTTTTCTCTGTGTGCCCAGGCTGGTCTAGAACTCCTGGTCTCAAGCGAACCTCCTGTCTTGGTCTCCCTCAGTGCTAGGATTACAGGTGTGATCTACCACATCCAGCTTGACACTGTTTTGATTTACCAGTTGCTTTCTGATCAGTGATCAGTGGGTTCCTTCTTCAGGCTTAGGTTTTATATTCTTGGTCCTTCTGAGTCTTAGCCTGAGGTCCTATGGTAGAGAAAGGTTAAGCCCAAAATGTTGTCTTACAGTTAAATTGTGGGCTGAAAAATTAAGATACAATTTAACTGCATACCCCACCATGTAGCTCACCTTCCTGTGCTTCGGCTTTATTCTGCAGCAGTGTGTTCAGCGTGCATCTTCATCTTTACAGTGTTGGATAATTTGTTTATTTCTTTATCTACTCTTACAGGGACTCCAGGTGAGCTTATTGTCACATCTATTTCACTTAATGGTCTTCCTGAACTCTTTGTGTTATCTGAGTGATTTTTCCTCTTGCCGCTTGGCATTGTATAACCACTGAAATTAGGCTGGAGTGCTATTGGGGCTTCCTTTTGGCTTGAAATCCGGCAGTGCTTGTACCTAGCCATGTCTCTGAGGAGTCCTCTGATGAGACTTTATTCTCTTTATCTCTTCTCTCTCTCTCTACTTTTTAAAACTTAGGTTGTATATCATTCTTTTCCAAGGTCTTTGTCCCTTCAACACTGCCAGACTGAAGCCACCAAAACACATACACTTCAGAACTGATCTGGGCTTGGGGCCAGCTTGACTGAGACTGGAGCTGACATAGAAGTTAGTTTGTTTATTTAGGCTATGATTTTCATAATGTCGATCAGGCAGATGCCTACCTGCATGTTTAATATTTAAAAGTAAAATGGAAATTGGAGGTGGACCGTGGCTCTGCAGGAAGCATCCCTGACTATGAGCACTTTTCTTCATAATATGATTCTTTCCCCAAGTTACCATTTCTGTGTCTTTTCCTTTTTTCCTTTGTCTCCTTCCTACCACCCATTTCCCATGGCCATGCCTCTTCAAATATTTTCAACAGTAGCTCCCATTTACAACTTGCAGCTTTTTCTGCCTTCTTTTTAGCTATCTGGTCCCTAACAGTTTTTTTTGTGTGTGTGTGTGGTCTTAGTAAACAAAGAATGCGAGTGTGCATGTGTGTGTGTGGTGTGTGTGTAGGAAGCCTGCCATATTTCCTCCCTGCCCCACAGAAAATGTGTTTTCTGGAAGCCCTTTTGACACTGAAGTGAATGCCCACTGGCCCTCCCTTGCTGAATTCTCCCAAGGGGAGAAAGAGAGAGGCCTTTATACTTGTTGTCATATCTTTTGTTTCTGCTGATTATACACAAAGTAAGTTGTAAATAGCTCTCTCAGACACCATGATTCCTTTGAGGTATGTATGTACAGGAGAGTGGATATGTACTCAGCTTCCACTTGCCCTGGGGATTTCAGAGGGTCCCTTTCAAGGCCTCTGACTTCCTGTTACAGCACTAGGATAATGGAATTTACATCAGTTGTAGACAGTTATTCCATAATTAAACCTGTGGCATAGTGTTTAGAAATATTAGCTGAACAGTTCAGTTTTTCTTTGTTTTTAAGTTAAATGATCTTATTACTTTAAAAGCAACATATACAATTATACACAAAGAATAAAAGTTAAGTACCTGCAATTAACATTTTGGAAAGTCATAGTAAAACTTCGTACTGTATTGTATGTCATTAAAATAGGCACTGGGTGCTAGCACAGAGGAAAAGGAAAAGTGGATAAAATGGAATTCCCCAAATCAGTTTAAAATTTATATTAAATAATGGTTAGGTATACCCATATTTTATTATCCTAATTTACAATGGAGTAATAATAAGGAGTTAGACAATTAATATCTGCTATTTCTTCAATCAGTTTTTGATTGCTTATAGCTGGTTAACTTCTGAGGCTTTTAAATCAAAAAGTGGAATGAAATGTGCTAAATTACAGTTAATTTGGTTATGAACTTTTATCTCTATGTATTTTCCTTGGTATATTTTGATGAATTCAGAAAGAGATAGGGTTTGCCTTTCCCTGTTGAAAATTTTCCCTGATGGCATTGATGGCGGTGGATGGGGTGAGAGTGTGATATGTTTTTAGACCATGAACCCTTCAGCGAACTTCATGAACCAATTTTGATTTGAATCCCTAGTTCCTCATTTTTGAAAATATGGGAGTCCACTTTCACAGATTCTTATGGATGTATTTTTCTGCTCAGAGATCCTAGCAGTTTGAAAATGTACCCATTTCCCTACTAATTCCTTTTTGTGATTATGATTGTTGAAACATACTGGTAGATTGCCACTGTTTCTTCAAAGTTAGTCACAGACCTTTATGTTTTCTCTTAGAAACTGTGTATTTCTAAGTATCTCAAGTTGTAGTTGCATGTAATTGTAGTTGTTTAACTTTCTCCTTTCCTCTTGAGAGTGTTTATAAAGTGCATTCTGTGACTGTGAAGATAAAAAGGAACTAGAAACTTAGTGTTTGTGATGTGGTCAAATAATATTAAGGTAAGTAGGAATTTGTTTTGTGTATGTGAGATTGGGTGAGGTTTACACTTAATTTGCAATATATGGCTTATTGAATCTGCCTTAATTAGTTAAGTCACATCCATTGAGGTTTTATAAGAAGATTTGAGGGAGGATTCATTTCAATGTGGGATATTCTCAGATTAATTTTTTTCTTTTCCCTTCTGTTGCCCCCTGGGGAGAATTACTGTTGCAGAACTCATGAGTGGCCCTGCGTACATCAACTGAGGGGTACAGTCAGCATTATTTCTGTGTGTGACACAACACAAATGCACAGTGTCTCCACTCTTCTCCCTGCCCGTTTCTCATTCCTCAGTTTAGAGGATAAATTCCCTTTTTTGTTGCTTATGTTGTCCTAGACCAAGGAACAAGTAGTAGGTCTTGATTTCTGTTAGCACTTTTTTCCTTTGTTGTCTTTTTTTGTAATTTCTTTCATATGAAACATCAACAAATGCCTCTAGAATGGATGCCATTAAATGTAATTATTACATTTTTTTAAATTAACTTCTTTGAAATGTATTCTCAACCTTTCTTTTCTTTCTTATTCCTTAAATTTGAATCCAGACTTTGCAACTTAATAACATGTGATTCTGAGCTAGTTATTTATCTGCTCTAAGCCTCAGTTTTTTTGTTTGTAGAATGGAGATGCTCATAGTCCATAAGAGTATTGAGAGGAAAATGTGGGTTAATCTAAATGCAAGATGCCCACATAGTGACTGGTGCATTGGTCTCCACATGTGAAACTCTTGGGTAAAGAGTGGTTTTGAACTTCAAAGATAGATCATACCCAGTCCATTTCACCTTATGAGCATAGGAAAGAAGAATAAAAAACTTGAAAAGAATGACAGAACTGGACCTAAAAATGTTTGAAGCGTTGACTGAATGCATTTTTTTTTCCTTCTAGTGATACTTACTAGTGAACTTGCAAGGTGGAGTATACTGAATATTGTTTAAGTTTGCACAAGTATACTGATTCTTGGGTGAAAACAAAGAGGGAAACAACTTCTGAGTTAGCATGCATGGCTGAAAACTGATGTCTGAACAAAGCAAATTGATTAGCATAGGTGATCTTAATTGGTGTTTTAAAAAAGTCAAAGAAAACAAAACAGAGGAGTGCTTTGATAGGGAAAGAAGACAAAGGTGAGATGATGCTTACTGAGTTTAGGGACATATAGACAGATATGTGATTAGTGAGGATAGTATAATATGGAAATAATGAGGAACAATTAGAAACTTTTAAAAAGCAGGAAACATGTTTAGGTGGAATCTAATACCTTGTTTAATCTTTAAAAATTTGAAATGAAATAAACAAGGGACAAGAGGCAGTATTTAGGGATGATATTGACTAATTATAATAGCTTAATTTTGAAAAGGAATCTTAGTGGCTTTCAGTATAGAATTTTAGATATAGATAAATATTTATTAAATTATGATCTTGTTAGCACAGATATATAAAGCAAGGTTTTAAGCTTAAAGATACCATGTTTAAATGAGTAACTATTATTAATAAATACTGATAAATAAAAGTCTGCCCCTACTAGCCTACACCAGAAACAGGAAAAATAAATTTGAACAAAATTTTAAGATTAGTAACTTAAGCATTGTAGAATGTATATTCCTTAATTCCTATGTAAGAACATTAAAAGAAAGAGGAAAATAAAAAATTTATGTTACCAATGTGAAACAGAAATAATATCTGTTTTAGTCTTTTCCCCTTCCTGCATTTTCTTCCTTCTGTCCCCCTCCTCCTGCCCGTGGATATTTATTAGATGCCTACTGTGTGCTACATGCTGTGAATACAAGGGGGAATAAAATTTATGTCACTCTTTTCTTCTTGGAATTTACCTTCTGGTAGTTAGCAAACGTTGTTATATGGTATTCCGTATATATTTGGCATACTAAGTGTCACATACATGTCAAGCCATGATGACCTGCTATAGACCCGCAGTTTGGATTTCCCCTCTCTCCCTGGGTCAATTGTGACTGTGTGCAGTTCTCAGCAGCCTCCATATACAGCATCTAACGTGGCTGTATTCCCTCAGGTTCCATTGGCATGTACTGGCAGAGTACTAAGGGTAGACTTCTGCCCAAACCTGGAGGAGCCAGACCACAGGCTGAAAGCGCAGGTTGGAGTCTTAACTGTTTTCTCAGCTGGGAGTGGTGTGACAGAAACAGTGGTCCTGGAAAGCCATTTGGGTATATCAGTGCCATCAGGAAATGACAACCATTGAGACAGGTGTAAAGAGGGACCGGTATAGCATATGTGCAGCCAAAGGTCCTTTTCAGGATGAGTTGTCTATAACTGTAGATCATTCATTTGTTCAGTTAAGACATATATACATACTTCAGTGAGTTAAGAACATGGTCTCTGAAGGTTGACTCCCTAGAGTTGACAAAAGTTGCTGTGAGACCTTTGGCAAGTCACTTAATTTAAGTGAGTCTTAGTTTTCTCTTCTATAAGATGGAGATTTACCACACAATGAGATGACAAGAATTTAAGGAAACTAACATATATTCAGCAGTTAGTACAGGGCCTGGAACATAACAGGACCTGGTAAATATTAGCTCTCATATTCTAACACTTTCATGATCATGTGCTAAGCACTGTGATAGGTACGTGGGGATAGATGTGAGTAAGTTGTGCTCCCTGCATTATGGTCTCCCAGCTCAGGAGAACAGCAGCCATTCAATAGGGTGCTTTATAAGAAAAGTAGGACTTAATGATAAATATCTTCTTTCTTCATGGGTTGGAAGGTATGTCTTGTGGTGTAATAGAAGGATATTAGCAAAGTACATTTTTTGGGGTGAAACTGTTGGATTGGAATTCAGTTCATTTTGTATGGTCTTGAGGCATTAGAAGTGGTTTGGCTTATTGCAAATTAAAAATGTAAATATGGCATTTTGGCTAAAGGCATGTCTCCACTTCATGTACCTTATAATATTTAAGGAATGTATGTGCCAATGCAAAGATGCTGAAGTTTCAACATGGATAGCATTCCCTAGCATGAGGAAACTCATAAATATTTTTTTAGAACCTCTATTTGGCATCATTTTCTAAATTTTCAGGCTTATAAGATGAGCATAGTGAGCTCAGTTTTAAACATTTTTACTGATTTAGAACCACAAATGAGAAAAGAGAACCATTAAAAAAATGGACTTCTACACAGTGAGAATGAGGATGGAAGTGGTGGTAGGAGGAGGTTTCAGTTTTTATGGCACTGAAGGGTATGCCATCTCTAGCACACCTGTTCCTGGCCTAGGGAAGACCACCTGAGCTCTGCTGTTCCCCAAACTGGTACTGTCTGGGTGGTGTATGGCTGTGATACAACAGAAAAGCAGGTGGGACACATATGAGATGCGATCATGTATTTCCTAGTTCTGGAAAGCTAACAGCTTGTGTGTGACATGCAAATGCAGAGTGATGGAAGACTTTTTGTGGAGAGTAGTCTGATCCTTGACCTTTTTGGGTAGGATGAGTGATGTTCTTCAAACACATCACCTGGAATGGTCTGTCATGGGTGATTGTTGGAAATCTGTTTTTGAACCTTGAGTTATGGTGAAAAGAAAAATGGATTTTGCAGATGTGTGAAATAAAACCAGAAAAAAAAAACTATCAGACACATTATTTTTACATTCTACAGTAGAAAATGTAGAAAATGTTATATTTACAAGTTAAGTAACATTCTGGTTGTAGATAAACCAGATTGTGGGGTTGACAGTTCAGCAAGGACCTTGCAAAGAATCCTGGACAAAGTAATGAAAGTGATCATGTTATTGGATTTCTCATTGTGCAACACCATTTTGGTGGACTGTGTGGAAAGATTGAATCTGTTGAAAAATGATTAACTATGGAGAGTTGGTGAAGTAGCTGGGACCCACCTGAACCATTTCTTCCTCTCTTCTTTTAACTATGGTTTCTGTACATTTTAGAAATACCTAGTACATATCCATATTATGTCAGTCGTAGGAAACTTGATGCTTAATATACTTTTTACCAGCTAACTATTTCAGGAGTATTTTTTTTTTTAGCTTAGACTGCTTTCATTCTTGCCATGGCACGTGTCCTAGTCCTTTTTAAAGTTTTTCCAAGAGAATGAACCATTTCTTATTTTTTAGCACAGCTTTATACTCTAGGGAACTCACTATATGACTTGCCAGTCATCTTCTCCTTTTCCTGCTTGTGTCACAGGCTTTCCCCAAGGGCAAGGCATTATCATCACTAGAGAATTTGCTGTTTGGCCTCTTGATTCTGAGAATAACCTCCCACACACCTCAATTTAGGAGCAACAGTTCGTTTATATTCTTTCTTAGAAAGGATTTTTGTTTAGACATACAGCCCTCAAATCTGGTTTACTTTTATATTTTAGCTGACATAAATTTTCATGACTGGTGGAGCCCCTTTCCGTGCTTTGCCTTCTTCCTTTTCAACCTTTGCCCTTTTTCCTAAAATTTCAGATTTCTTAGCAACTTTATTTCTGAATAATCCCAAGATCCCCTACTCTGTTCTATGAATGTATCTTAGGTTTTGAAATGACTGTCATCCTTCAAGTCTATGCCTGACTTGACTTTTGCAAGGGCCTCTGCTGTGTTTTGTGTTAATACTGCTTGATTCAGAAAAATAACTGGAAGTCAGTATTTTGATACTCTAACTTCCTTTACTTTCTTCAGCGGCTTTTGAAGTGGGTACTCCAGTTTGGGAGATTAACTGATGAACAGTAGCAAAGAATTAAACTCTTATACAATCATCTTCTAAGAAATGGTTGTTCTGGTTTAGACTCTCCTTAATTGCTGGTATTTTACGTTTATCAGAGGAAAGTTACTCTGTTAGTTCAGTTATACCTCATCCTGTATTAAGTTGTTACATTAGCTCAGCACAGTTCTTTACTTGGTTGGGAATTCAAGATGTGGGGTTTGACTCGGTATTTTTCACCACTGAAGTGCCTAGAAAATTAGAGTAAATAATGAACCGATATTTCAGTACTAGGTTAGACACAATTTACTGTGATGTTTTATAAACCACAGACTCCTTTCTTCTGTGAATGTGTGAAGGATCACTTTTTTTCCAGACATACTGGGGTGCAAGTGTAAATTTCCATAAAATTTAAATGAGGTGCTTCCTGTAATTAATGAACAATTGTGGCTGCTCTCTGGTCTGCATTGTAATTAACCGTGATCAGGCTTGTTTAGTGATGACACTGTTCCTGTAATAATTTGACAAGCTACTGTGAATTTGCCAGGTTATTAAACAACATGCAGCATTCACTTCTGGAATCACAGGGATGAGCTCGGCTGCTGCTGCTAGTTAAATGCAGCATCAGGGTGAACCAAAAGCTGCTCATCGAAGTCTGTCGATCACCATGAAGAGATTTAAATTCCTATGATGTTGGCGAAGTTAATTAATTTTGTATAGGGTATCTTGAAAACTTTTTATTACATGATAAACCTACTGGGGCAAAGCTTGTCATGTTTATGAACTCAACAATGAAGCCAGCAAATTCTCTATATTTTTAATACCAGTATGAACTAAACAAAATCTGAGGTTGCCATTACCACCTTTTTAAGTAGGTATAATTTTTTTTAAAGGTTGTTTCCTTCACAGATTCATCTACAACATCTCCTCAAATTTAAGTTCACTCTCTCTTTTTCTCCTGTTCCAAACAGATGACCTTGTGCTAAACAAAGTCATGTTGCAGGTAGAGCAATCTAAGTGGACCAGTAGCCTTATATCCTTGGTCACCAGTGCACCAGCCCCCGCAACCCCCTCCTTCAGGTTAAGAACTGTTCAAAACGTTACTGTCTAGTTACTGTGGTGTCTTTCATTCAGATTCTGTTTATTGACTAAACCACAAGGATTCCTGCCCAAAGTACCAGGCGGTCTATGCTTGACTGATTTTGATTTTCTAACATCAGCCCTGGGGTTTATTTGAAAAATGTACATACACTGCAGCTTTAACAAGTCAAGTGACTGCATGTTTTTGACCATGGAGTAGAGTATATCTGAAGATCATTAAATTTAGTGGGGGGAATGCACGGGTACAGCATAAGTGTAGTAGTCATTGTACCATTGCAGATTGAGTGAGTGTGTGTGTGTGTGTGTTTGTGTGTGTGTGACACATGGTTTTTGTCTTTTCATCTTCTCCAAGAGCCAGAAAGTTTCCTGCAGTTCTCTTTCCAGCTATTGACAAATGATTGCCAGATGTGAGATCTTTGCAGTGCTCTTTCCCTCAGCAAACCTGCAGCGATGGGATATTTGATTCTCCCTTGCCCATTTCATCTCCTTTCCACATCTGCCAGGGACACACAAGCAATACATCCCTACATGAGAGTTTAAAGTTTATTCAGCTCCTTTTTCCCCTCTGATAAAATGTTTGGAGACAACACAATGAGGTCCATATGACTCTCTCCTTACTTCACCGTATGAAATTAATTGTTTATTTTACTTATCTACCTCTTAGTAATTGAACGATTTCATTTTAGTTTCGGTCCATGGAAAATTTGACGAAACTCTGGGAGTGCTAAGAGTTTCCTATTGTCTACTTGCTGCAAGTATGCCACCATTATAGCTTCCCTTTGACTGCCTCAATTCTGCTAAAAACTAGACTGTTGGTTTCATAAGACTTCCCATTAAGGTAATTTCAATAAACAACTGTCAAAATATTAAGTGTGGAGTGTCTAGTAAAATTCAGTAGTCATTTAGAACTTAAAAAGCCACCTACGAGGGAGAAAACTCAAGTTGTTTGGTTTGATTCGTATACTCTGTGTTTGTGTCCATTGTCAAAATTGATATGGATGAGGCTCTAGTTTTAATCACAAGTAGCTTAAAAAAGAGAAAGTACACTGAGTTTTGGAGGAATCTGAAGTTAGCCTGTGTAGGCCACACACATAATCACTAACATGCACAGAAGCCTTTTGCATCTGCTTGGAATCTGTATTGATACTGATTTTTTTTCTCATCTCAGTTGGAAAATATTTTCCAAAATGCCCTTATAGCTCATGTTCATACTATAGGGTGGGCTGACACAGGTGGCCTGTCTGTTTTCCTATTACACTTTTTGGCAAATGGAAAGGCCCCTTATTCCCTGAATAAGAGCAACTTTTTTTTTTTTTTAACATTTAAAAAATAATCCATAAAATGTCTGCCACATGTTCCCTAGTTTATGGAAATGTTTTCCAAATTAGAGTTGTGAAATTGGATTCCCATTGTAAAAGTGTTAGTGTATTTACTATTTCTGCTACCTTCTTAGCTTCTGTCATTATGTTAATTTATATTTTATATGAAATTAAAATGAATATAATTATTATTTCTGAATTCCTGCACTGAAAAAATTTTTTTGTTATTAAAGGAGGTAAATGATTATACCTTCATATAGAAAAAGTGTGAAGTCTGTTTTTGATATTTTCTCAAAAAAAATTAACAAAACAACGACAAACAAACCTAGCAAGAACAACAACAAAAGTCCCTGAAAAGACTAAATCCTCCTAAACCTAGGTAAATGGTGGAAAATCATTTACCACGAGTTGCCAAAATGTTGTATGTTTCTATTGGAAGTTTTTACTGAATAGGATAGAAGATAATCACAGTTGAACATGAGGACAATGATTTCTAACTGTTTACTCTTAAAAACAAGATGAAGATCATGATGGAGGGTTAAGTTTAAATAACACTCCCCCTGTGCAAAACAAAATTGCTGAAACTCAAACAGATCCCTGTGGAAAAGTTTATATGATTATTGTTCTGACTTTCCCCGAGGACTGACGCCATGGTAGGCACTCAGTGGATGCCAGTGGTGGAAGGTGGAGGCAAAGAGCTCTTTCATAAAACAACAAGGTTAGGAACTCCTTTGGCAGGAGCCAAGTTCCTCTGAGTTTAGATCACTTCACATAATTTGCCCTCGCTAATGCATTTGCTGGTTTCTCATGCCTTCCTGCATTTTCCTCTCCATGGTTACTCTGGGAGGCAGAGAGGTGCTAAGCAATGGAGGTGTCATCCGGCCTGTGCACCTAGGGAACGTCCTTCAGAGGACGACTTGTCACCAGCCGTCAAAGAAGAGAGTGGCTTTGTGGTCTCTGAACATCTGGCAGCGCTGCACAGGAAGCTGAGGGGGTGTCATTAATTGTGATGAAATAATTTAAACCATCAGGAATAAATGAGGCTGTTAAGCTAAGTTCAGATTCCATTTGCCATGCACATGTGTCTAGCAGCCTGTGTGCAGTTAAAAAAAATTGAATTATATTAGCTCATGAGTAGAAGTGAAACAGATACTATAAATGAAACAAGTTGCTGTATAGTGATGACATCGTGTTGAACCACTTCACAGAATAACAGTTTGTAGGATCAATATATCGAAAGTGGTATATTATTTAATGAATTTCTATGGTATTGAATATAGTAAGGACCAGTGGTTTATGGGTATGTAGAGAGGATGGGTAGGTGGATGGGTGGAAAGAAGCAAGCTACCAGGTAAAGGTACAGTGAGATGGGTTGGAGGTACTTTTCCAGGCTGAATTGAGGCACAGTGTACCTTTCTATAGAGTCTGACTGTGACTGCAATATTAGGTGCCCTTACTCTGCATACATAGTGCAGCTTAGAGGACAATTTCTCTCTGATGACCAACTATGAATGTTCCTTTGAGAGCTTCTGACACTTTGGGCACATACATGTTGTTTTCTTGCTATTAAAAGCAACTATCTTGGGTGATAGAAGATTACTCCTCAAGCAAGTGAACATATTTTTAAAGCTTTGAACTATCAGTGAACACTGATTTCAGTTGTAATTTTCAGGAACTATGGAAGGAGAAATCCCCAATTTCTTTACAAAGGAAAGACTGTCGGGTTTGGAATGTCAGGATAACTCTGAGGTTTTGTGCACTTAACTGAGCAATGGTGTGTAGGTTCCAAAATATATTTGTAAAATAAAAGCCATTACTTCAGTTGTAAATGAAATTTTCAAACTTGAACTTTTATTTAAAAATGATCATGGCTAGACTGTTACTGTTTAGGTACAGAAAGCATTTTAAAAAAATTACCAGAGAGGTAATCTCTGTCAGAAAATTACTGGAGAGGTAATCTCTCTGTCAGAAAACAGATACATGGCCTGGCGCGGTGGCTCATGCCTATAATTCTAGCACTTTGGGAGGCTGAAGCGGGCAGATTGCCTGAGTTCAGGAATTCGAGACCAGCCTGGGTAACATGGTAAAATCTTGTCTTTACTAAAGAAATACAAAAAATTAGCCAGGCATGGTGATGGGTGCCTCTAATTCCATCTACTTGAGAGGCTGAAGCACGAGAATTGCTTGAATCTGGGAGGCGGAGGCTGCAGTGAGCTGTGATCGTGCCACTGCACTCCAGCCTGGGTGACAGAGTGAGACTCCATCTCAAAAAAAAAAAAAAGAGAAAAGAAAGAAATACAAATATAGGCTGGGTGTGGTGGCTCACACCTATAATCCCAGCCCTTTGGGAGGCTGAGCTGGGAGGATTGCTTGAGTTCAGGAGTTTGAGACCAGCCTGGGCCATATAGTGAGACTTTGTATGGAAGGATAGATAGATAGATAGGGAGAGAGAGAGAGAAGAAGAACATACGAGTGATGGTCTGAAACTCTGGCAACGAGAGTTGTTTTGCTGCAAATATTTTATCTCCCTGTGTCCCTTCATCCTTCCCTTACCTCATTGCCTTTCTCTTTCACCGTCATGTGCTGCTTTTTTTCTTCCTCTCTTTTTCCATTTTCTCTTTTTCTTTCCTTCATTCTCACTTTTATTTTGCATCCTCTTAATTTTGTTCTGTTTACAATTGATTCTCATCCTCTACCCTCATAGAAAGTGAACTGCAATTCCATTTTCATTTATAGTGTTGGTTTTTCTGCCACTAGTTAAAAGATTCATATCTACAATTACTTAGTTTGTAAAATTATAAAATGTAGGTTTCATTTCTACATAAAGTTGTGTGACCATTGGTGGATTTTTTTAAAAGAATGCAATTAAACCTTGATTAGGCTTTTTAAAAGGAGTGCAGAATACTCACTGCGTTATCCTCTTCCCTGGACCTGACTGCAGTTGTCATTGGTGAAAGTCAGCCAGAAGTTTGTGGCTCTGGGTTACCCTCTCCCTTCTTACTCCAGACATTGGAGGAAGACATTTAGGTTGAATCACTTGTGTTTCCTAACTTTAGATGTGTTTGAAGTTGAATAGAATGACCAGTAGTCAGGATATTGCTACTGTGTGTGTGTGTGTCCTTTTTATTTTTTTTAGATGGAGTCTCTCTGTTGCCCAGGCTGGAGTGTAGTGGCGAGATCTGGGCTCACTGCAGCCTCCACCTCCCAGGTTCAAGCGATTCTCTTGCCTTAGCCTCCTGAGTAGCTGAGACTACAGGCATGCGTCACCATGCCCAGTTAATTTTTGTATTTTTAGTAGAGACGAGGTTTCACCATGTTGGCTGGGCTGGTCTCGAACTCCTAACCTCAAGTAATCTGCCAGCCTCAGCCACCCAAAGTGCTAGGATTATAGGTGTGAGCCCCTGCACCTGGTCATGTGTGTTTTTATCTTTCAGTTTTATTTTAATTGATGGAGAGTATAGAAAGATGAATTCTTCAGCCTATCTCTTGGCTCTGTTGGACAGATTGAAGGAGATTGTGCTTGTGTATAAGGCACTCTGCCTAGCACAAAACTAATAGTGAATACATCGTTCTTACTGTGTAAATTATTTGTACTAGCTTTTGGTGACCAAGCAGATAAAAATTAGACAGAATATTTTTCTGAAATTTTCACATATCTTGAAAAATTAAATATTATTCATCTAAAAATAATTCTATAATTTTTCCCTAGAATAAGGAATCTAAGGTGAACATAGAAAATTTTGGAACAAGGTAACTATTTCCCTCCCTCTCTTCCTCCCTCCCTCCCTCCCTCCGCATTCTGTAGTACATTTGTTTCTCAAAACAAATAAGAAAATGATAATATATTCAACCGTGACTTGTGCTTTCTTTCAGAAGTGTGTTAGTAAATATTTACAGGGAAAAAAACAGTTTCATGAACTTGCTTTTTTCCCTCTCCCTTGCTCTTACTTTACTGTCGTGTGAACTGGATGCCCCTACATATTTTCGAGATCTTCTTTATTCTGCTGTTGCTGTTAACTTACCATCTGCTTAGATAGCATTAAATTTGTGAATTCCTTTTTCATTTTCTATATTTCAGTTACATTGTCAATTAAGTAAACTTTGGTTGAATGGCCTGAGAACCTAACTACATTTCTACATTCTCTCTCAATACCAATATTTCTGTGAGAGAATGTTACCTAGATTTTGGACAACCAACTTAACATGAGCTGTTCATGTTGGCAACTGTCAGTATTAATATAAGAAGTATTAAATAGATGCTTATGTTTACTTTTGTACATTCCTAAGCCATAGCAGCTTCATAGAAGCAGGAAAAAAACAGAGAAAAAAAATAATTATTGACTTAAATAGAATTATGTGTTTGTATTTGGGTGTGTGCCTATGCGTGGATTTTGTATGTACATATACACGTCATATATGTATATATGTCCATATTTTTATATATTTATAAGAATAGCTAGTGATACTGTGTTAGAATATTTTGTTGGAGTTAGTCATAATTAGTCATTAAGAGCACATATTCTCCCCTACATGTACACAAAGGACAAGAAAAATCTTTTTGTTTGAGTAGATAGTAGAATCTCAATTTGTGTTTTTGATTCTTTAGGATCAGTATTTTTTCTTTTCATATGTTTTCAAAATTAAAAGCTGGAAATTACTTTTCTTCTTCTTCTTCTTTCTTCTTTCTTCTTCTTCTTCCTTCCTCTTCTTCTTCTTCTTCTTTCTTTCTTCTTCTTTCTTCCTCTTCTTCCTCTTCTTCTTCCTCTTCTTCTTCTTCTTCTTCCTCTTCTTCTTTCTTCTTCTTCTTCTTCTTCCTCTTCTTCTACCTCTTCTTCTTCTTCTTCTTTTCTTCTTCTTTCTTTCTTCTTCTTTCTTCTTCTTCTTTCTTCTTCTTCTTCTTCTTCTTCTTCTTCTTTCTTCTTCTCTTTCTTCTCCTTTCTTCTTCTTCTTCTTTCTTCTTCTTCTTCTTCTTCTTCTTCTTCTTCTTCTTCTTCTTCTTCTTCTTCTTCTTCTTCTTCTTCTTCTTCTTCTTCTTTCTTCTTCTTTCTTCTTCTTCTTCTTCTTCTTCTTCTTCTTCTTCTTCTTCTTCTTCTTCTTCTTCTTCTTCTTCTTCTTCTTTCTTCTTCTTCTTCCTCTTTCTTCTTCTTTCTTCTTCTTCTTCTTCCTCTTTCTTCTTCTTCTTTTTTTTTTTTGAGATGGAGTCTTGCTTTGTTGCCCAGGCTGGAGTGTAATGGCATGATCTTGGCTCATTGCAACCCCCGCCTCCCAGGCTCAAGCAATTCTCTTGCCTCAGCCTCCTGAGTAACTGAGATAACAGGCACCTGCCACTATGCCTGGCTAATTTTTTGTATTTTTAGTAGAGACTGGGTTTCACCATGTTGGTTAGGCTGGTCTCAAACTGCTGACCTCAAGTGATCTACCTGCCTTGGAATCCCAAAGTGCTAGGATTACAGGCATGTGCCACTGAGCCCAGCCAAGCTGGAAATTATCTTAAGTTATGTAAACCAATATCTTTACTGATTTGGAAACTAAGGCAGAGAACTTTTAAGATTTACTTAACCAAAATCACGTAGTTAGTAACACACTCTTCACTGCTAATGTTGCAGAATCTTTAAGATACTATTTACTGGGTTTTATTCCGTTAGAGTTTAACAAGTGTTATATAGCAGTATTCTAAATTTTTTCTTTTCATCAAAAATTAGGCCAGGCATAGTGGCTTATGTCTGTAATCCCAGCATTTTGGAAAGTGGGTGAGGTGGGCAGATAACCTGAGCCCAGGAGTTCAAGACCAGCCTGGGAAACATGGCAAAATGCTGTTTCTACTAAAAATAAAAATACAAAAATTAGCTGGGTGTGGTGACATGTGCTTGCAGTCCCAGCTATTCTGGAGGCTGAGGTGAGAGAATCGCTTGAGCCCAGAGGCAGAGGTTGTGGTGAGTCAAGATCACATCCCCACACCACAAAACTCCAGCCTGGGTGACACAGTGAGATTCTGTCTCAAAAAAAAAAAGAAAAATAAATAAATAAATAACTCAATTTGCCTTTTGTTTTGTATAATCTAAGTGGACATAAGTAACGGATATAAGTATCAGTCGGACCTCAGTAAAGCTGGGGTAAAGGTGAAGAAGAATGCAAGGAGGCTACATTTTTAGACACTAAGTTGTCTTAGCAGGTTTCCCTATGAAAATAGCAGATCTTCCTGCACCATGTGTGAAATGTGCTAACTTGAGGCTAAGAAATGCAATATTTGGGTCTTGCTTTTATTTTTTCAGTTTTCCTTTTCTAGTGTCAGTTTGTATAGAATTTAGGTGTTGTTCAAATGCAAATTCTTAAATTTTAAGAATCAGAAATATTCCCATCCAATAATCTGTTTCAAAACTGCCATTATAGACAACTGAATAATGGAATTGCCCAAGAACATAAAAGTGTAAATCTTTAATGTTCAGTGAGTGCCAGTGGAATTTCAAGGAGCATAGACGCAGACCAAGTCCCCTTGAAATTGTTATAAAAACCATCTTTAAGTGCCTTTCTGGGTATGGTACTATGTTTGCATCCTATAAAAAGTGAGCTAAATAGATAGAGTCTTTGCCGTCTAGGAATTTATAATAAAAACAGATAATATAGCTGACATCTGTTATTGTATTAAGGTTCTACAAATCAACGTCGATCAGTTCCATAAATAAAAGTTTGATATCAAAGACAAGTAAAAACCTTTTTACTTGCCTGATTAAATAAATAAACACACATCGTCATCCTTACACTGAGACTATCCATACAAGTTGTAAAATGACTAAATTAAAATAATCCTGGCACCAGGATACTCCTTTAGATTGTTATTTTTTAGGAGTTTTAAAAGAGTGCTGGCATTACTGTGATATCACTGATGGTATATTAAAAGTAGGTCTGGATTCAGAGATGTTTTTATCTTTTCAGCTAGGAAATTGGGATGAGATGAAATTTCCTCCATCTCTGGAATTTCCTTATTTCTCACTATTCACTGGTAGTACTTGCTGTTATAAACAAGCATTCTAGGGGGCAGTTTAAAAATTTTATCCAAACTCTCACTGTGAGGAGAAATAATATATTTTTAAAATTAGCTGTCCCCTGAGCCTCTAGGAACTGCATTAAAACAAAGATGAGGTTATAAAATTGATGCTGTAATGAAGTGAACTTAATATGTCTAAAAGGCTTTGAGTGGAATATTAGTATGAAAAGGCAGGTTCAGAACTTTGGAATGAACAGTTCTAGTTGTATGTTTGAGTAAAGCTATACCAACTAAAATTAAATGTAAAATGTTGGCAAGAGAGATAGGTATTGAGTTTGATAAAATATTTTCTTTCTGCATGCTTCAATTTTAGTGCAAGGTATTATAACAGTCACTTCATTTTTTAAATGTAGGGGAACTAAAACAGCAACATTGGAAAGACTAAACATGAACCTATATCAAAGTTCAAGACATAAAAAAATGGCTGTCCCTACTACAGTGTAGGTGTCTGGCTGTGTAAATTAAAACATGTGGATGCAGAAATTAATTAGAACAGTCAAAGATATAAATCAAACGTATTTGGTACACTGATGAAATGAGCATTGTTTATAAGATTATCTTGTTATTTAATCTCTTCTGTATAAACCTGGCTGATTAGCCTTATGAAGTAATAATACAATTAATGTGATGTGATGATGGTATACTTTTTCTTGGTACAGGCCTGATCCTGCAGATCTTTCTTGACTGGGACTTGTGTATATAGAAGACCGTAAGAACTGGAAATTTTAATTAGCAAGAATGCCTCCACCTCTCAGTTGTGGGGGTTTCTTTTTTTTTTTTAAATCTTAGAATGTTTCCTGGGATTTTTATTCTTTTTCAACCATTCATCTCCTGACCTTGGAAGAATAAACTGCTTTTAGATGTTATTTCTTCAAAACTGTACAAAGTTCATTATAAGAGCTACCTGCTGTCTTCCAGCTATACTGTGCTGTGCTGCTGGGTCTCAAATAAAGAGAAAGTTTTACTTACAAATGAAGCCATTAGGAATTTCTTGAATAAACAAAGGTTTTTTCCCCTTTTGATATGCAAAGTAATTTTGTTTATAATTATTAGTTATATAAGTCCATGTCTAATACATGAAAGCATCATTCATTATCTTTTATATGAGAATGCACTCCTGTCAGCTAGAGAACAGAAAACAGATATACTAAAACAAAACAAAACACAAAACCCCAAAAAACTAAACAGGGATTCTAGTTTGTAGGAAAATTGTCAGTCATTATTTAGTTTTTGATTCAGAATTTTTGCTTAGTGTTTTTTACCCTGCCCTTTTTTTTCCTCTGTCTATTCTTTTGACTCTGTGAAGTTGGTTTCTGTATGTCCCCAAATGAAAACTTTGCTTTTGGAAAATTAAAGATGTAGATTTTATTCATCTTGCACTTAAATTGCTTCACTACTCCATAATGTTCTCTTATTCTTTAACAGAGTTTGGCAATAGCATGCAATAACATAACTAACAAATTGTTGAAAAAAATGTCACAGGTAATCTCTCTTGTAAAACCTTTTATGAATAGAGCCTGATGGCTGGAATTTGTTGTTGCTACTTAATCTCATAAAGAGAATGGATTTAGAACAATGTTTTTTTAGGATTATGCATAGGGTAATTATGAGTGTCATATGATAAAATCATAATTGTGATTTTATTTTGTCCTGAACAGTTAGGATTTTTTTGCTGTGGATTGGTCTACAGTTGATGCTAAACATTTTCAATTTGACATGTCAGATATTTGGATGTATTATTTGAAAGATCTTTTGTCTCATCTTCATAAGAGTGCCCCAGATCTCCATGTTTCAACACTGATTATCTATGATGCCATAGCAACATCCCTGGCTCTTAGCAGAGTATGTATTATTTCTGTGGTTTTGTGAATCAGTAACCACTAAAAGATTTGTGACCAATCACCCATGAATGATTTGTTCAGAGTTTGCTTAATGAGAGAAACTGTGGCATAAGACAACCTCACAGTGTATGTACAGATATATTTTCACTGTTACACTTGGCTCTGTTCTAGATTATGCAACTTGGGTTTTCAGTCATTGTCGAGCTATGTAGATATATTTGATGGAGTTTGGGTCTGTTTTCTGAAAGCCTTTCAGAACAGTACTTGTCAAACCAGTATTAAAATCAGGGGATCTGCTGACTGAAGCTCAGGCATATGTTGAACAAGGTGCCTTCTGGGTTGAAGATGTGACTAACATTAGGCCAGCTGCTCTCCTTTACTTGCTGAACAGAGCCTCCTTCTAAAGTCTAATGGGAGGCAGGGCTCAATGAGCTGAATAAATAGTGTGAGCTCCATGTCCAGTTTCTATTTTGGAAGTGATGCATATGACCAGATCTGATGAGAAACTCTGGGACCTAGTCTAATTTTCTGTCAAACAGAACCCCTGGTGGCGAAGGTAAAGGCTGATTTGGGGTAAAGGCACTATGCAGAGATTTTCTTCTGAGTATGGCTTTTCCATGGGCTGCCTGTTCTTCTGGGTGTAAAAAGCTGTTCTCCAGCCTTTCTGCCCTTCCCTAGTTCTTCTCTGTGTATCACTTATCCTTTCCTTTTTGCTGTGAGTTATTTCACTGCTTCACCTTTTCCTTCATTTTGATACAATCAGATGCTATTCTATATCCAGACATTTTTGTATGTCTTTTAGGAGCTGATATAATGTGGATCCTTCTATAAACAGTTGAGACATTGACTTGCATGGTGGTACTTTGTTTAGGGAGGATCTTGGAGTAGAAATGAAGACCAGGAGAAACCAACACAAAGATAAATTACTGAGATGATCAGTACTACAAATGATGGGTTCTGATTCTCACTGAGGCCTTCTGAAGAAATATTTACCCATTGGGTCTCATTTCCATTGATCCGTTTGGCCGTCCAAGCATGGACTGCCCACACTGCTGGTTTGTGCATGTGTGTCTTCTACAGGTTGTCAGGAAGCATGACTCAGGTGGGGAAAGCTCAGGGTAAGTTGCCAATTAGCGATCAACGGGGGAAGTTGGTTTATGCAGCTAGAACAAGAGATAGGACAGAGGGGATTTTTAAGTAGTCCAGGGAACCCATTAATTGTTTTTGGTTTTGGTCTAAAAGCATAGAGAGCTCTGGAGTATTTGCTGTTCTGAATTTCTCTTTTGTTGCATTTGTTGTAGGATACTTCTCAGGTGAATTCAGGTATACCTTTACCATCACTTTGTTATTTGAAGGGATTGTTTGCATTTCCTTCAATAATTTTATCTTACCTCTTTGAGCACTGGTCATTCACCATTAGAACCAGAATGATCTAGAATAGGTAATGCATTTCCCTTTCCTTGACACAAATCTATTGCTTTATCCACACTAAAGCATAAAACATTTATATTCTATGTCCTTGATTTTGGAGTGGGAGAAAATTGTCAGCCATTCAGCCACTCTTAATATTCTTCTTAAATTGGCTGGATACAGTGGCTCATGCTTGTAATCTAAGCACTTTAGGAGGTGGAGGTGGGAACATTACTTGAGCCCAGAAGTTCAAGGTCACAGTGAACTATGATTGTGCCTTGCATTCCATCCAGCCTGGGCTACAGAGCAAGACCTTGTCTCTAATATATTTTATTTAAATTTATATAAAATATAATATATATATTCTAAATGGAGTTATTTAGCAGAATTCTGCCAAAAGGTAGTTTGGCTCTTTCAGATGTTCAAAAGTAGACCCAAATCTTCACTGCACTTTTCCAATAGTTCTTGGAACACCAATAGGTATAGTTAATGCTTCTATTAAACCATGACATATGATAGATGAGTGAAGATTTAGAGAACGGTACAAGGTAAAACTAAAAATAGTACCCAGTGGGACCGAAACATTATACATGCTTCTAGTTCTTATTTTCTAGAAGAATCTGTTTCAGAAACCAACTTCTAACAAAAGCAGTTGAATGACACAATTATTATATGTTTTAAAATTACAGTTACCTATTTTTATTGGAGTCATGGCCCACAAATTATAAGGTTAACTAATGTCATGGATCACGCAGAGGAGATGAAACAACATCAAAGTTTCCTACCATCCACTCCAAGTTACAGTTAAAGTTTCTAACACCTTTTGCTTCTTATAGGTGAATGAACTGATACTACTTTCTTTCTCTGTGATATCTGATTTCTTTTATTTCTGGTTGTTGCTGTTTAAAGAAATATGTGCTGCTTATAGGAACGATAATTTAAGCAAGTAGAGAAGAAGTTCTCTATTTGCGCAGGTAGATGTAAGGAAGATCATGCAAATGCATAATATAGTATCTTGCATACTGTAATTCTCTCAATAAATTATTTTACTTTTAAAGGTAAAAGGCCAGGACAGAGAAACAACAGAGGGGCAGATTCTACTAAGAATTTATAGCTGTTATAACATCCTCAATCAATTGGGAGCTGCTGTCTAGTGAGATGTGCATCTGATTTGCTCTTTTGCTCCAATTCAGAATAGCCAATACTGTTTCAGTAAAGGAAAAATTCAGGTTGCACTGCTAGAACTTTCTCTTGATCTGAGGGAGTTGAATAGTTGGACTATTGGAAATTAACATACCTTAGCACCTTTAGGGCAAAGTACAACCTAGGGGTGTGATAGAATATGCCATCTAGAGGATAAGGAGTTTTAGATTATAAGGAAAATTGCTCCCTTAGTGGGCTCTTCAGGAACAATTTTCTATCTTGTGGTTGGTCACTTTCAATATATGGCAATTGCTTTCCATTATATTCTTAGGCTCCAATCAATATGTACAATATTATGCAACTTATAGTTACATTATAACCAAAATATGTCAAATGTGGTTTCTGAGTGGCTGATTTACAGTAAGTCTTCCTCAGTCCCCAAAGTGGGTTTTATGACTAATTTAAACTCTCATACAGTGAAGCAGTTTTTTTTTAATATGAAAATCATATGTCTATTGGGGGGTGGGGTCTGTAAAGACAGAAGGAACAGTAAACCACTGCATCAACATACTCACATACAGATTGATCTATTGTCATCGCCTTTGCATCTATGCGGATTGTTGTGAATTATTTGCTCACCCTGGGAGAGACGTGCTCTGAATTATAATAATTTAAAATCTGTGAATCTATTAAAACTGTATTTGTAGCTCTAAAAAAATTGATATTTGCTGGGCAGTTTGCCCAACAAGAGAAAGTCAAAGAGATTACACACTTACCCTAAGTAACAGCAACCACCCTGCCAATTCTTCCTTTGAAAGAATACAGAAGACCCAAATTATACATCTATGGATAAGGGGAGACAAGAAAAGAGCTCAATATGTCAAAATCAGAAGGTAAATTCCACAATAATGGCTACAATAATGTTTCAAGATGGGATTTCAGCATAGGCCTAGTCATTGAACTAATCATAGCTTAGAGGGATTTAAAATTGTTTAAAGCACATTTTGACGTTGCTTAAGTACGTTTACCACTCTTACATGAAATCAGAATATTCACTCATGTGTGGTATACCCTCAGATCACTTGGGAGAATGACAATGATCTCATTGTTAGATGGAAAAATGAGGCCCAGAGTGTCGCAATGACACACTGTGGTCACACCTGGTCTTCTGATTTCTCATCTAAAGGTCATAGGATACTTAATTAACATGTCATGCTCTCTCGGTATGCCAGGGGCTGGCAGTGTAAAGATGAATAAGAATAAGCCAGGTACAGTGGCTTGTGCCTATAGTGTCAGTTACTTAGGAGGCTGTGGCAGGAGGATCACTTCCAGACCTACTTGGGCAACACAGTGAGGACTCTTTTCTTTGGAAGAAAAACAAGTGCATAAAAATAGGCTAGTGTTTCCTTGGGAGCTTTGCTAACCATGATCTTCCTGAAGGACAGGGTTAGTCCTGTTCATCTTTCAGGTCTCAGCACTTACCATTGTGCCTGACACTTAGTAGGAACATACCTAATAATTACTTGATGTGATAAATGCTGATCTCTGTGCCATGGAATCACAGAGGACAGGAAAACCAAGGAAGAATTTGAAAAGTGGGCTGAAGTTTTAGCTGAGTTCTCAAATAGTGTTTTGGGGTGCAAACAGAGTAGAGAATAGGCAAGCCCACCTAAAAGATGCTTTCCTTGAGGGCAAGAAGAAAGTTGTGTTGATCTTTGTATATCCTGGTATCCAGCACAGTACTCCATACATAGTAGGTCCTCAAAAATACACTATGTTGTTTTTTCTGTATAAACTTGAACTATACCCTTTTTTAACTTTCATGTTACGAATGCAGTAAATATTTTGGTTTCAAAATACTTCTTATATTTAAATAATTTATGCTAGAGGGAAAACAAAATGCTGTCAAAGTCTATCTCATTTAATTATGTCAATAAGAAGTTGAAAGTATTATTTGCTTAGATAATCCTTACTTTCTGATAATTGGAAATCAACTTTTTGAGCTGTTGAGGATGACTACTTCAAATTACTACATTTGGCACTAAGTAGAGTCCCACTGTTAATTTTCAATTAACTACATTGTTGATTATCTTGTCAGTAACAATACTTTCGTTGTTTTTACTACCTAATCTCAGTTGAGGAGAGCATGGAACCAACAAGAGCCTGATTGTGGATTTTATTCTTGTATAGGCCGGTTAAATTCGCAAAGGGAAAAACTCTTTGAATAAACATAGACAGCACTCCAAATGTTGGTTAGCTGTTAAATAAATGGATGCTATTATTACAAAAGAGGACTTGGCTAAAGAAGGTAGATCATCACATCTCATTACCATTTGGATAAACAACCAAAGCATGTATTCTAGTGACAGTACTTTTATAACATCAATGTGTATGTTTGTGTGTGTATGTGTATGTGTATAACATGTGCTTTTCTGAAATTAATATTTAGCTTTTTAGTGGAAATAGGAAGCCTACAGTGTTCTTTATTGACTTTAAATATTTTCACAGTGAAATATCACTCTACTACTAGTTCATAAATATTTGAATTTATATGTGAATTTTTTAACTGGAGACTCGAGCAGAAAAAAAATCAAAATATATCAGGCAACTAAAATGTTCAGGTTGAATAATGCTAATAACGTTTAAGTGAATTAGATAGTAGTTCCTCAAAACATGAAAAATGTATTAAGAATATATTGCTTCAAAATGTTTGTGCATCTGGTTTTGTATAGATCAGTGTAGATTACATTTCAGGTGGGCGGCAAAACAGATATATTTGCTATTTAGACACCATGTTTGAACCAGGAAAACAGATCTGCTGCATGTTTTGAAGTGTTTAGCTCCAGAATCACCCAACAAGTCTCAGTAATGAGAGCTGACCTATGGTTTCTTGAAAGATGTTTTTACTTAATTGCCAAGATAGCTTAGATGTTGTTTACTGTGCTGTCGGTTGCCTTGTAGCATTTAGATAATTGAAAGTATTGGTCAATAACCTTTCTTTGCATGTGTTTTTAAGCTGTTGTTTCTCTTTTTTAATGAAGCATGTTAAATATTTTTAATGCCACCTACCTACTTTATTAAAGGATTCATGATGTTGAGAAAAACCAAATAAAACCTGCATAGAGTTATAGGAGAGAACATTTGCAGCAGACATGGCAGAGATCAAGGGAATGCCAACATTACTGGAGTGAAGAAAACAGAGAATTGAAGATGAGACCAAAATCAGATAGATAGAGATGCCCTCTGGCAAACTAGAGCCCTGGAGGAAAGTATGTTAGAAGGTAGCTCTTCATAAAAAAAATGTATTTCATAGGAAAAATATACTAAAAAAACCCACATGACCCCCTATTTACTGAAATAAGAATTCAAATTTTATATAAGAAATAACTAATTGAAAGGAGTTGTCAATGAAGTACTTATTAAAATTACTGTTTTTTAACAAATAAATGTATGCATTGAAATGGCACAAGGAAAGAAATGGTGCTAACTTACCAGATAAAATTTTAAAGATAGTTTCTTTAATATTTTTAATCCTAGAAGTTCTTATTATAAGTATGACTAAAAAACTAATCATGGCAATATGTGTTTTTTTCAATTAGTTACTAATGATTTACTAGGAAAAGTTCAACAGGTAGGAAGTGTATGTTTACAGATTTTTTTAGGCCTGTAATTAAAAAAAAATCAGATGCCTACTTATTAAGGATCATGTTTGTAAATGATCCTAACTCCAGTGTGCCTAGATCTGTGCAGTTCCGTGGCTTGGTTTTAGAGGAAATAAATTTTTTTCTGATTAGAAAATTAACTTGCATTATGCATTTTTATATCTCTAAGTCAGTCTTACCTATAAATTCATGATGCTAGTCAAATGTTAAACATGTTTTTATGCTTAGTAGCATAAAATAGTGTCATGGTAAAATAAGATAGTAAGAACTGCTCAACCTCAAAGAATTTACAGGTCTAGTTTTAGGAAAGTTGCCATGATTTCTTTCTTTCTTTTTTTTTTCAGACAGAGGTTCACTCTTACTTCGTAGGCTGGAGTGCAAGGGCACAATCTTAGCTCGTTGCAACGTTTGCCTTCCAGGTTCAAGTTTCTGCTGCCTCAGCCTCCAGAGTAGCTGGGATTACAGGCATGCATCACCATGCCTGGCTAATTTTTTTGTATTTTTAGTAGAGACAGGGTTTCATCATGTTTTTCAGGCTGGTCTTGAACTCCTGACCTCAGGTGATCTACTCGCCTTGGCCTCCCAAAGTGCTAAGATTACAGGCGTGAGCCACCATGCCTGGTCGAAAGTTGCTATGATTTCCAAGGCACTTCCTTGACTTAAAAAGAAGTTACAGGCCTAATTTAGGATAGTTGCTGTGATTTCTAAGGCACTTCTCTGCTTCTATCATGAAGCAATGTGCTGATGCTGCCTATACCCTGCCTATTCTGAATCTAAGATTCAGAGTATTCTCAATCTAACAATAGGCATCATCAGCACAGTGCTTCATGGTATAGGTGAAGAATTCTGGTGGTTGCATTTCACATGGACATGAACTCTGAAGTGTATCCCAGAGCAGAACAGTGTTTTCAGCTGCAGACAACAAAGCCTCTCCTTACTTGGTCTCTTGTAGATGCCCGCCCCTGCCCCTTTTCTGAATTCCCTTATTGCCCCTGCTTTTATTTTCCTTTTGTTTTTATGAATTTGTCATTGATGAGCATCCTACCCAACACCAGACCAGACTAGGATACAGGCAGTTTACAGGAATTTTTACCGTATAGAAACCCTGAAGGTGCAGTTGCTTCCTACAAGGCCAGAAATTCTCTTCGGTGTCCGCAGATAGTCTCAGCTAAAAGGAAAGAGGCCTTGAGCAAAAACTTGGTATAGGTTTATGAGTCAAGGCCATGGTTGGATGCAGTTGTAGTGGAATTTCTCTGGATAGGAAAGTTCTGGCCTTATGAACTTGTGGTTGGGAGGGCTGGTGAGAGTCAGCCATTCTGGGCAAAGTAAAGCATTGGGGAAGGTTTAACAAACTTCTGAGCAACAAGATGGGTAGATGCCAGCCAGGGAAGGACTGGTGTGGAAAGGAGGGACAACCTTGGGACTCTGCAGTATGTTTAGGAAATCTGTGACATGGAGCATTCCCTATCAAATTCAGTGTTTGAGATGAAATGAATACTGATGTCACAAGTTCAGAGTGTCTTTTTCTTGTCATGTTATTTCCCTTTACATTGGGAAACAGGAGGAATGAAGGCCTAATAATTCAAGAAGCAGGATAAAGATGGAATTGAGGATTAATGGAGAGTCCACTTTGCATAACTAATCTCTAATAATAATGGCTAGATGGTTGGGTTAACCCTTTTCTTGTAAGGAGGTTACCTCCTCCCTTGTTTTGGACCACACATTTAATATAGCTGAACTTTAGCCTCTAGGCAAGTTTCTATAGGTTTAACAGTACACTTATTCAAAGAGGAAATTACTTATTAAGGCAAAGGTTTATTTGGAAAAATCTGTTTTCATGTGTTCACTTTCAGATTTTTTTCTTTCTAAAGAGAAAATATTCACACCTGACTCTTTAACTTAAAATTTTGTTCAGTGGGTTAGATAATCCTAGCAGGCACATTTGAATTGAAGCTATTGGACATGATTAGTCTTTTTGAAATTTTTGAAATGCTCTGTTGTGTTTTTTACCTGTGTAAAGTCACCTGAATGCAGTTTCAGAAAGACATAATTTTAGAGCAAATGTTCTAAGAACTGGAATATTAGTGCCAAGAATATCATAATGTTAGAGATTATGAAGTTCAGTCCCTTCTCTGTATAGTGTAGTCCAGAGTCACAGAGCTGGAATACATAATCCTCTTGGTAAACTAGAAAGAACCCATATTTGTGTTAGTTTGAAAACAGAGTGGACTGCCTATGGATCACTGGAATTTAGGGAGCCAGTGGGGGAGGTGTTAGGGATGTTGTTGGTGAAATTGCTTAGCTTTATGATGAAGTAGATGAGATGGTCAGAAAGGGTGTAACCAGAATAGACTGTAACCTCCTTGAGGGCAGATCATGAGTTTTCTTCTTTATATCCCTATTGCTTAAGGCACTTATTAGATGTAATAGCAACTTTAAAAGCATTTGTTTAAAATTATAATAAAAAACATTGATTTAGTAACCTTTTAAGAATGGTGTTTCTAGAGAAGGAAGCAGTAGAAAGTTCTCCCTGATTTTATGCCATCAAATATTCATTCTTTTCTATGTTTAAGATAGGACATAGAAATTATCGTTTATTTTATTTTATTTTTTGAGACAGAGTCTCACTCTGTCACCCAGGCTGAAGTGCAGTGGTATGATCTCAGCTCACTGCAACCTCCACCTCCCAGGTTTAAATGATTCTTCTGCCTCATCCTCCTGAGTAGCTGGGACTATTGGCATGCCCCACAATGCCCGGCTAATTTTTGTATGTTTAATAGAGACAGGGTGTCACCATGTTGGCCAGGCTGGTCTCAAACTCTTCACTTCAGGTGATTCACCCACCTTGGTCTCCTGAAGTGCCGCATTAAAGGTGTGAGCCACTGTGCTTGGCCAGGCTATTTTCTCTTGTGAGGAGTTAAAATCTGGCCAGTTACCTCTGATTATGTCCCATTGCAATCAGTATTTATTTTAAGGTATGACTCCTAGAATTTAAATAAAGTATTGGCGACGTGGTGTAATTAGTGTAGAGTAGAATGGGACCTTGGCCTCTTGTACACGTTATAGGTTTGTTGTGTTTACTTTTTTGAGCCATATGTTCTAGAATGTTTTAAATATGTAGCATCGCAACATCTACCATTTAGAGGACCAGAATATCTATTCTGACTATACAAAGAAGACTCACGAACTAATATGTGAATGTTTTCCCCTTGAAGGAGAAATATTGGAAGTTTAATGGCTTGAGTAGAAATTTCCTTTTGAATGGTTAACTAAATTGCTATCACCTTGTAAGGTCCTAAATCCCAATCTGTTTTTCTGGGTAAACATGTTTGCAGCTGTTAGAAATAACTAGAGGTTTAAAGACAATTGTTAGTGTGGTTTTCTATACAGTTAAAGCTTAGACCTTGCTCTGTTACCTGTCTTTGATGCTAAGGAGTTGGCTAAGTAGTTAAATAATTTCAGATTAGTTTTATTCATTAAATGTTTTGGTTTTATTTTTAAAAGCCTCTGCTAATATTTAATTCTCTAGTAGACATTTACAAAATAGTGTTTCTTATGTGTATTTACATGGACATTAAAAACATTTTGAGAAATTAATTTTATTTATATATGTTTTTAAATTCAGTAATGCTGTCACAACAAATCACACATGCTCACAACACACATAGTCTTTATAAATAGACAAGAAAATGAGATCATTAGATGTTCATGGCTGCCTTAGTAGGAGTCTCCAAAGCAATAGAAATATTAGTATATTGAAACTGTGATGGAAGGAATCCCGAGTACAGAGAGGAGACTGATAACACTAAACTTTAATGGCCTCTGAAATTATGAGACAATAGAGAACTCTAGAGCCTTCCATAATATGGACCTTAGCTTGGTTTTCATCTCTGGGGGAACTAACACACAGCTATATAGTATACTGATCACTTCCCCACACACCATTGAAGTCAGTCTCCAAGTAAACATGTAATTTAGTCAGGGCAGATGGTACTTGCTGTTTCATGAATGAGGAAACTGGTTGAGAGAGTTTGTGGTTTACTCAAGTAAGTTCAAACAGTTAATAAGGACTAGCTATAGTAAGACTAAAACCTAGGGTTTTTTTGTTAGAAAATGAGTATATTACCCATTGGATCTTGTTCTTCTGTTGATACAGGAATGAGGTAAGGGCTCACACCTTCGTTCTCTCAAGGAATGGAGAAAGGAAGTCCTAGATTGTAAAATCAGTTTTACCATGTGACCTTGGGAAGGTAATTACTTTTCTTGAGCCCCAGTTTCCTTATATTTAAAATGGGAATAATGATATATACATTTTAGAATATTTAGGGTTAAATTAGATCATCTATAGTCATCCTTCAGTATCTGTAGAGAATTGGTTCCTGGATCTCCCTCAGATACCCAAATTGAGGATGGTCTAGTTCCTTATAAATGGCATTACTATGCATATAATCTATGTACATCCTCCCATATACTTGAAATCATCTCTAGATTACTTATAATACCTAATACAGTATAAAATATAAATGCTATATAATTGGTATACTCTATTGATTTTTAAATTACTGTTATTTTTATTGTTTTTTTTTCCCCTGAATATTTTCAATCTGCAGTTGGTTGAATTCATGGATGCAGAACCCACTGATACAGAGGGACGATTGTATAGCAGTTGTATTGGCTGGCACATTCTGTGGAAACTCAGTTTTCCACCCTTGTTCTTTCTCTTCTTCTGCTATCCAATAAAGTTTGGCTTTGTTTGTGAAGGCAAATTATAATCCACGCTAATGGATACCTTTGGCAGCTAATGTTCTGCTAAAGAGTAGGTAGTGTACACATAAGCAAGGAGCTAGTACAAAGCAATATGTATTAAGAACTGGGGGAGTACAGATAAGAAGCAATAATGTTTTTCTATAGAGTAAGCCTAGAAAGGAAGTACTATTTGAGCTGATCCTTGATGCTTGAAAGATGTGGAGTTTTCAAGGGAAATCCATGACATTGTAGGCAAGGGATACAAAATGCTGAGTGCATAGAATAATCGCAAAACAGCCAATTAAGGGGTCCCTAGTGTGGGTAAAACTTACTGGGGGGTGAGCTGTTAGATTTGTAAAATTGTTTGTGGAGAATAATTTGGCTGAATTCAAATAATAACTGGGTATGTAATTCTGCTTCAGGCATCTCTTTGGTTGCTAGAGGTACAGTGGTGACTGTAACAAAGTTCTTTCCTTTTGGAGATTATATTCTAGTGGAGAAGACAAATAGTAAAGAACAGATAAAATAGGGAGTATAATAAAGGCTATGAAGAAAAAAGCAGAGAATAAGGGATGGGAGTGAGGGTAGGGAGGAACGTGCTGTTTCATACAGTGTGACCAAGAAAGGCAACTCTGAGGAGATGACAGTTGAGCAGAGACCTGAATAAAATGAGAGAGAAATCCCTGTACAGACCAGGGGGATTGGGGAAGAATGTTCTAGCAGAGAGAACAACAAGACAAAGACCCTGATGCAGGAACAAGCTTGGTGATTTTTCTGTTTTTTTTTTTTTTTTGAGTCTTGCTCTGACAGCAGGCTAGAGTACAGTGGTGAGATCTTGGCTCATTGCAATCTCCACCTCCTGATTCAAGCGATTCTCCTGTCCCAGCCTCCTGAGTAGCTGGAATTACGGGCACACGCCACCACACCCAGCTAACGTTTGTATTTTTAGTAGAGACAGGGTTTCACCATGTTGGCCAGGATGGTCTCAATCTCCTCACCTTGTGATCTGCCCTCCTCGGCCTCCCAAAGTGGTGGGATTACAAGCATGAGCCACCGCACCGTCCCAAGCTTGGTGATTTTGAGAAGCAGCATGGCTGTCAGTGAACAGGGGTCCTGATATTACAGAAGGGCACAATGAATCAGAGAGTCTTTTTACATGGAGGTACAATTAATTTGACTGTAATACTATTGTCAGGGCCCTCTGCATTAAGTAAGTCAGTGTGTCCATGTGTGTTCATATGCCCCTCTTTCATCCATCTGCCATGCACCCACACCTGTCCATCTATCCATACATTCAGCCGTTCAGCTAATATTTATAAGTACCTTTCTTAAGTAAGCCACCATTCCAAGACCCAGCTCTCAAATGAACTCGTGCTTAAACTTACTCACTTTCAAAGAAGGAGATAATAGTGATGATCAGTGGTTTGTGTATTGGCCTAATATATTTTTCTGATTCTAGTTGATGATTTTAAGACAATGTAAACTGTCACCTTAAAATCCTCCGCTGGGATCATGCCAACCCAGAAGGTCATATGTACTTTAGCCATTGCCAAGTTTTTAAAGGGAAAAGAGTTTAAGAGAAAAAAGTTGGATGGGAGTGTATAGACAAAAGAAAGAGTGCCCTCAACATCTGGGTAAAGAGAGCACTGCGTATTGATAGTTGGATTGTCTGTTCTGGGATAGTTAGTAAATTAGCTATGTGGCAAAGTACGGTCTTTCCTTAAGAGACAGACCAATTTGTTTATTGATGCTGGGGAGGAAAAGGGCTGGGCACATACTTGTAAGACCTATGATCTTTCCCAGAATTTGGAAGGATAAGAGAATTGCTAAGAATTTGACATTGGAACTGTTCCCTCTAATTGTGGCTTAGACCATTTGTTGGGGGGGAGGAAATTAAGGAATCCAGAAGGTGATATGCTGAACAATATGGGAACTATTCATGGTGAAAACAAGCATTTAGCCAAGCATTTGGCCAAGCTAATGTGTGTTTTAGTTTCAGGTAGTATAAACTGAAGTGGCCTTGTTTCACAGTGGCATTTAGGAAAATTGACTAAAATACACCGGACTGCTCCAAGTTTTGCTTTTTTCCCCCTTCTTCCTTACAGTACTTCCCCCTACTCCGTATACTCCCCTCAACCTTATAGCAGTCTGTTTCCATGGTTTGTACTGCAAACACACTTAATAGCACACATACTAAAATGTTTGTTAATTTCTAAATAGTTTAACAATGAACATTTTCACTCATTCTACGTATATTATGGATTTGGAGAATTTCTAAATTGCTAGACAGTTAGTACTGCAATGCAGAGATGCCCCCATTCCCTTGCAAACTGGTAAATTAGAACCCCCTTCCACCTCTGGGTGCTCTGGATGCCATCCCTTCTCTTGTCCCAGAAATTCTGGCCTATTAATCAACCTCTGTTTGTTTTACTTAAAGGGGTTACTTCCTTTAAAAATGTATTATTGCATATGTTAAACATAAGAATTTTGGAAAATCAGAGATTAGAAAAAGCAAGAACATCACTTGTAACCCTAGCTACCTACCCTAAGATTAGAAAACCTATATATCCCAAGTAGCCCCCCCAATTATGCTTTAGGTGATATCATAATATGATATATAGTATCATAGATATGATGTAATATCATTAATGCATTTGTGTATTTGTGTGTCTAATATCATGAACAGCCTTCTATCATCTTTAAAGTCTGCACATTATTTCATTATATGGATAAAACAGTTCTTCTAGAGTTTATTTTTAATTCTTTCCTATTATTAACACACAATAAGCCTCTTCCTGGTCCAGGCTCATTTCCTTCAGCCTACATGAACTAGAAAAAAAAGGAGTTAGAAAAATAAAGATTGAACTGGAAGAATGGAGAGTTAGAAAATCTAAAGACTTAAAGGAGGAGCAAAAGTTGTCAGTGGCATCAAATGTCACAGAGATGATGACGTTTGTCACAGTACGTCAAATGTGTCACAGTATGATGTATAGTATATCATACTGTCACACCTCCGTTCTCATCTGGCAAACCCTTTCTCTCAACTTCCATTCACAACTCAGCCTTTAGAAAGAGGATATGAAAAATTTGTTTCCTCTTGTCCTGTTACTGCCTTAACCTCCTGCAGTCTAGCTTCTGCTTCTTATCTTCTCTACAACGGCTCTGGAGAGCTGACCTTTCATCTGAAGCATATTGTAGAAGCATTTCTTTTTTTTTTTTTTTTTACTTATTTCTCTGTGACATTTGATGCCACTGACCACTTTTGCTCCTCCTTTAAGTCTTTGGATTTTCTGACTCTTCATTCTTCCAGTTCAGTCTTTATTTTTCTAACTGCTGTTTTCTAGTTCATCTTTTTGTATCCTCCTAAAGATAAATATTTCCCAAGTATTCTATACTGGGTTTTCACCTACACACATGGGGCGGTTGTACTCGTTCCCATTATTTTAAATTTCTGCAGATTTGGTGATAACCACCCACCTATTTTTCCAGCCTAGGCTTCTCTGTAGGGCTCCATGTTTGTATGTTCAGTGCTCTCAGTTCATTCGCTTCAAAACTAAGCCAATCAGAAGCTAAATTTTTAATGTCTACCCTTGTCCTTCTATAGTCAGCCTCCACCATACTTTAAATAGCATCACCATCTGGCCAGAAACCAAAAAGTCAGCCTAGACTCCTCCCTCTCCCTAGCTCATACCTCCTTCCCTAATTTGAAATGGCAACTAACCTCTATTTCCCTGTTGATTATTTTGCACCCCCGGTGCCTCCCCATTGTGAGGAGTTTTTGCTGAAGCATATACATTTGCAGTTATATAAGATGAGTAAGTCTCAGAGATCTGCCGTTCAACACACTACCTACAGTTGAATACGATACTGTGCACTTAAAATTTTGTTAAGAGGGTACTTCTCACGTTAAGTGTTCATACCACAAAACAAAAACAAAACCCTAAAGATCCCACAGGGAAGCTTTTGGAGATGATGAATATGTTTATTATTCTGGTTATGGTGATGGTAACATGAATGGATACGTATATCCAAACTCACCAAATTGTAGACATTAATTTTGTGTGATTTTTTTGTATACCAGTTACACCTCAGCAAATCTAGAGGAGAGGGAGCCTCCTATTATTTCTTGATTTCAAACTCCACTTTCAGTATTCTTGAGGCTTTCTCTCCTGTTGCTACTGTGACTTCTGTCCCTCCCCACCCCCAAATCCTACCACCAGTTCTCCTGGTGTGTTGGATGAGACAGAAACTCCTTAGCACGGGTGGCCTCATTGTTGTCCTTTGTCGTTTCCTGTAACCACTTTTCTTGTCTCCGACTTTTATGGGTGAGTAGGGTTCTTCCTTTCCTCCATCCCCTCCTGCCATTCTTGGGGTAGAGTTAAGCACATTTTCTTCTGTGTTCCCTGAGCAACTAGATACAGGGTTTCTCAGCCTTGGAACTGGTGACATTTTTGTTGGATAATTCTTTGTGCTGCATTGTGGGATATTCAGCAGCTTCTTGGCCTCCACTCATAGTTACCAGCAACTGTCCTCCATACTCAGTTGTGACAACCAAAAGTGTCTCCAGACATTCCCAGAGCTTCCTGGGTGATAAACCTCCCCTGTTAAGAACACTGCCCTGTGTGTGCCTGCCTCTTCTGAAGTACTTACAGTGTGTGGTGAATATGTCCGCACGTGTCCATCTTCATTGCTGTTAGAGGTCAGCACGTCTGTGGCTTCTAGAACAGTACTGAGACCAGAGTGGTCTCCGGTCAGCACATGTTCTTCACTGCCTGACTATACATGCCAGGACAGTCGTGTGCTGCTGTTTTAGACCAATAGGAAAGGAAAGTCAGCAATTGTGGAGAATTTTGCTATTTGGAACAGTTTGATAGCTTGATAACAGGGTGCTCTGCTTTGTAATAAGTGAATTCAAGGAAAACATTCTATAGTAGGCACATGAGGAAGTTGTGCAATATCTTTTGTTAGAATTCTTTCAAAGAGAGACTTGATTTGTTAAAAGCCTGATTCATTCATTTAATTAATTACTAATGCTTGAATTTTGTTTTATGTTAGGGACTTTATTCCTGGATGAAACAGTCTTGCTTTTTAGGGCCTTTAAGACGTTTCAGATAAATTGTCAAGGAGGAACTGTAATATAGTGAGATAGAATAAGTCACTGCAGGAGAGATTTCCAAGATAGTTACCTGAGGCTCATACTATCAGCAAATGCGGCCTGTGGGCGTGTATCGGGGCAAATTCCAAGTAATCTTAATACATTGATACTTTTTAGGATTTATCAATAAGCAGTGTTCCCCCTAGATTTGCTTTTATTCCGCTTTATTTTAGTGAATTTGGAGAATTTGTGTTTAAGATAGCATGGCTCAACATTAACATGGTCATGAAGCATTCAGTATTTCCTTTATGCTGTATCTTAATGATTTTCCCTCCTCAAGTTTTTCCCTCCTTTCCCTGAATTTCTGTAATATGAAGCATAATGTGGCAAGTATTCTGATCTCACGGCCTAGTCTGTCTGCAGAGGTGTATGTGAGTGAGACCCCTTTTAATCATTCGTATAATGATTGGTGGCTCCCTGTTGTTAAACCACAGTTATTGATCCATCATCACTGAAGTACATGGCTGAAGGAACTGGTGCTGTCAGGCATTGATTGACTAGGAAGGAAGTGTAGAGCTATTCTAACTCACTTTTATTTTCATCAGCAACAGTTACAGTAGAGACTTGTGCAAGACCTCCATGATGGAACATCATTTTTCCTGCATTAAGAGGTGTCTGATGTGACTGAAATTGCTGGGATAACTCAAACTGCTGCATTTAAAATATTCAGAACAGAATAAACTGTCCAAAACCTTCTTATCTGACTTGGCTAATGGTTCCTCTGGAAAATAAATTTAGGGGTGTGAGGGATGGATAAAAAAGAACAGATCTGGTATAAAATTGTTCCAAAGCAAATTGAGCAACCTCTATGTTAACATTTTACTGAAGAAATATATCTAACCAAATGAACTCACACAAAATGTGTGTTTTTGTGTAAGTTAAATCGTTTCATGGCTGTTCAAATAATTAAGTTCAAGTCAATTAATAGGTGTCTTTTGGTACTGTTGTTATATTTTGGTCTGTTGCAGGAGGATTTGGGACCTGCATGCACAAATATTTTAGATAAGGATATAAACTAAAGGTAATAAAGATAATTATTTAAAATGCCTCTCTTTCATCAGTACAACTTACGTACATTTTAACATCTGAGATGAGTATTGTTGTTTTTAATGGATTCTTTAATAAGTCTTATGTTTTGCCTTGAACTCTAGTTAGAATGAAAATGAACAAGAACAACAAAAATAAATGGTGTTGGGGGTTGGCAGAGGACAGATGGGAGGAGTGCATTAAGAGAGTGAAACCAAAAAAGAGGACAAAAACTACAGTTTCTGCTGTAGTTGCCTAAGAGCCTGTGCTTTTGTCCCTGTCTCTGATGTTTTATTTTTGTTATAATTACAGCATCTTGCCTGCACTTTGTCCCTCTGATCCTTTGTTAAAGCCCAGATCACTCTGTGCAGACTGCGCTTGTAGGTGTGATTTATTGAGTGACAAGTAGCTGTAGGGTAGAACACCCGCCTCTGTACCTGAGTAAAGTATTAGACATCACAGAGCTGGGGCAGGCAGGAGGGGAGCCGAGGAAGGGGTGGGAGAGGCGAAAAGCAAAGAGCAGTAACACAGCAGCTCCTGGATACAGATCAGACAAGAGGTTCTGCCACAAATCACCTAGAAACATGTCAGACGCTGCATGTTTGTTGTTTTACACTGAGGGCACAGCCGTAGTCCAAAAGTATTGATTCTTTTCTTTGTACAGAGACAGAGACTGTCAGACCTAGCAGGCTGACCTTGGTATAGTGCAGACAACTATTCCCCACCCTGCCGACCAGATGAACCCCACAGGAACAGCCTAGGCAAGATATGCCAATGTCCACTTCACAGGCACAGAGAGAAACCGATGCCTGCTGAAACGGCTCCTTCTGTTTCCCAAACACTTCCCCCGCCAGGCCCCCAGAGTGTTCCTTGTGACAGAAAATTGGAGGCAGGATTCTTGGAGAGAGCCTGTGTGCTTGTTTGTGTGTGTCTCAAAACACACAAGAAGAAGCCCTTTTTGTTTCATCTTTCTGTGAGATAAACTGATGAATGTCTGTGCAGTGGTGTGTATGTGTGTGCATTTTTGTGTTTAAGGAGGCAAGAGGAGATAGTTTATTTTCTGTTTGTACATATGAAGGGGAAATTTCTGTGTGTGGGCACTTAACATCTGTGAGTGTGTGTGTTTCCCCCTCTTTTTCTATTCAAAAGCTTTGGTGAGACATGGAGAAAAGTAATCAACTGTCACACTTAATTGATCTGCAGTTATTTTAAAAGTTGGTTAACAGTAAGACTACACAGACCCATTTATTCATATGAATCCACAGTTCTCTTTATAGTCTTAAAATCCACTGTACTCTTATACCATTTTGCAGCATTTAAAAAACTCATTTACTCTGAAAATCAAGTAATTTTATACTAAAAATACTATTTTGTAGTTTAGAAATCATCAAATGTAAACACAAACATAGAACCCCCAATATTTTGAAATCAAGAGTTTAAAACTTGATCCTATAAATCATTAGGAAGTGGGGCCTTCAAGAAGTATACCCTATCTTCTGTCGGGCTTGGTGTGTCAAGACTTTAGTTTGCCAGAAATGCTTGCCTCCAAATGGAAGATGTTTCAGTTACTCTTTGCTTAAGCTGAGTGTTTTATTTTGACTAACAATAACAGGGAGGATGCCTTTCTCCCTTTCACTTTTAGGAATGGTGTTGCATGCACGACTCCTGTCCATAAGATTGAGCTGTCCATGAGAAAAACTCCAGTAGATTCGAGATTTGCCCGAAGGAAAATATGAGACACACTGATGGGGAAGAAAAGTGAGGATATCATGTGCACTTAGGGTGTAAAAACCTCTCCTTTAAAAATAAGATTTCTCTTTTTCAAATAAAACAATGCAGATAGGTTCAGTGTATGTGATAGTATATTGCGTTTTTATAATTCATCTTAATCTTTTATTAACATGAACTTTTAAAAAGTAGACCACTAAAGATAAAAATAACAAGTAAGGCATCTTGAATTCTTTATTCACTTTCATGAAAAGCCCCATTATTTTCTACATCTACATTTTCACATTCATCCTATTTGTTTAAGTGACTGGTTTGGCAACCTAAAAGAAAACCCAATGGTTAAAAAAGTCATTTGTTTTATAGTTAGTTTTTGCTTGTTATTAAAGTACAAGATCTCTGTGTAGTATTGAGTTTTGCAGATTCCTAAGAGAAAAAATTTCTAATAAAAGTGCAATTATCTGAAAATAATAAGACTCAATTATTTTGGTTTTTTATGTTGATTATAAATACTACTTGTTCTCTTTGTTGGGTCTTTATGTGTCCTCCAAAACAGATTTACATTTTGAGGATAGAAACAGTGAACAACTCTGCCTTTGGGTATTAAAAAAAATAAAACAAACTATTTAAGATATATCAATGTCTTTACAAAAGGATATTTCAGTTATAAAATGGCAGATGAGGAATGCATATTCTGTGTAAGAAATACCATGTAAGAAAAATAATGCAGAGAATAGATTAGGAATGGTTTAAGATCTGAACACTCAGGATTAGTATTTCTTAATACCTTAGTTTTTATTTTAATATATACATGCTAATTGTCTTTCTCTCTTCTCCCTATATGTTATAACCACTTGATTTGCTACTGAAATTATATTGCTTTTGAAAGTGTCAGTTGAGTTATTCCTTGCCTTGTTAGTATCATGTTTGATTTCTTGGACAGAGACATAAATCACTATCTAATATGCAGGTCTTTTGAAGACGCACCCAAGGTTTATTGCCAGTAACAGACTAGTGGCCTTATGTGGACTTTCCATGAATAAAACAGATTGATGAGCCATTTTATAGCATCGCAAGCTGTATTATAAATACATCACCCTTTTCAGTAATTTAACGTGAGGAACAGCCTAATGAGCTCCCAGCCATGATCGGCCAGAGCTGGGAGTTTTATTTAGCTTCCAGGACAAGGGACTGGTGGAGGATAAGAAACCCAAACCTTGTAATGTTTTTCCCTGGTTCAGTGACGAAATCTTTGTAATGTGAATCGTTTGAAACAATAGTAAATTAAAACTGCATTTAGAATCTGTCAGAGTAATACAGGGAAATGTTAAAGTGGGTCTGATTTTGCTTATAGCTGAAATCCAAGGTTAAGATGGTTGGCTTTTAAAGTTACTTGTTTTCTTTTACTGATTGAAGTTATCAACAAAATTGAACCAACAAATTATGATTTGGAAATATACATGGTATAATATCTACCTGATAGCTTTGAAAAGGAATAGGTAGATATAGTTACAGCATTGTAATAGTCTCTGTTGAAAGTGTACCTTAAGATGATCTTTGTTTCTATATTCAAGGCTTCTCTTTTGCACAGCTTACAACACTTTACCTTTATTTTTTAAATAATCCTTATAGTATCCTTGTGGAATAGAATGAGTGGCATCTTAGGGTAAACAGTTACTATCTTTTTTGGTGAGGAAACCGAGACATATAGAAATGGTTGTTTTTAAAGTGTTATCTGACTACAAAGAAAAATGACAAAAATAAATGAATTTTTAGAAGTGAAAAATATTTTGTATTATGTATAGCATGTCAGTATTTAAAAAACTGACACAGACATAACTTTGTAGACTTATAATTTCCTAAAAATTTGGAAAGTACGCAACACTCAGGATTGCAAAAGGCATAGCTTTGTGAATAATTTTTTTGGCTACCTGGAAGCTGTAATATATTTTGAGCTAGAAGCTTCTATAAGATATTTACCTTTTCTGAATGCAGTTGATTATGCTGTGCTGCTTAATACTACATTTATCTCTCTCTCTCTCTCGCTCTCTCTGTCTCTCTCTCTCTCTCTCTCTCTCTCTCTCTCTCTATATATATATATATATATATATAATCTCCAGTTAAAGCTGTATTGCACTTTTATAGAAGTCAGACTTTGGTCTGAAATAACATTATTCATAAACACAAATCAGTGAGTAATTAGTCTATTTTTAAAAAATATCAAGATGTTTTTTCAAATGTACTTTTCTACTATGAAAACAGCCAGGCAATTTTGTAGACTCTGTTATTCATACTTCAGACGGGAATTACCTTGAGTGTACAAGGGAAGAATGAAGAACTGAAAAGGCTTTAATTAGTCTTTACAGAATAGGTAAACACAGAATATTTTACCACCAAGGCATGAACACCACAGTGATGCCTTAACCAGTTGGGCCCAGTCCTACCTACACTGAGACACAATGCACTTTCAATTTAAAAACATATATAATTTAAATGGAATGGTCCTATTTATGCCCTCTGTTCCTTATTAAAAATGGTTGACAAGTAAAAATTCCATTTAAGAATACCTGCAGACAGTCAATATTGTTTTGAATTTTAAAGAGTTCCTGTGTCTTGTGAATGATGTTAAGCCTTTAATATTCTATATTCAGGGCAGAGTCCTTTTGAAACTAACTGTGCATTTATTTCCATTTTTGCTTTCTTGGTCTTTGCTTTCTTCTGCTGTGCTCCTGGGGTTGAGTGCGGACTGCAGGTCTAAGCTTATCAGATTGGATGAATCTCTTTGGTGTCTCCATTTTGGCCATGGGCAAAAATTTAATGCTCCCTTAGCCCAGAGTTTTAAAATGCGGTATTACAGAAGATTTATGAAGGCCTCTGTGTCTCTTTAGTTCTGTTCTTTGGGGTACCCCAGAAATTTACCACTGAGTGAATGATCTTGGCGTATTAGTGTAGACAGAGCCAAAGCTTATGCTATATTATTTTTGATTCTATAGCATTGGCCTCTCAAACAAAAGAAGTTTATTGACATATCATCTGCAAGAAAATTTTGGCTAATTCATCATTTATACATCAGAAATAGATGCCTTTCTCTTATAGATTGTGCCACTTGAACATAAAATAAGATTTTAAGCTTAAAAGATAGAAAAAGAGGCCTATAGAAGTGGCTTTTCAAGCATATAGTCGTTGATATTTTTTTAATCCCTAAACAAAACAAAACAAAGTCAGACAGAATATACTTTTCCCTCCGCATACCCACCTTTTCTGTCTCTAATTGTAAGCTCCTGTGTATCAGTGCTCCTAATTTTCCTCTTGAGTTTAGTGATAGTTTTTGTGAGAAAAGCATTAAACTTATGGAAAGAAAGATCTGCTGTCAGTGGACTTGATTCTCCTTTGTGATTTGTAAGGGTCTGAGAAAGAAGTCTTCCAGGTCTTCTCAAAGACTCTGGGAAAGTCTTTCTCAAAACTAATGGTTCTTAAAGAATTGGTCAGCTGCAGACCACTAGCCTCTCACAACACGGGCTGGTTCACGTGGATAGCACACACTGGTTTGCAGCTCCAAGATGCAGTGAATGTGCTGAGGCCCATGCTTCCATCCTGGAAGACCATTGGAAATTCTGTGTTAGTCAGGCTCATTCTCTTTTTCACTGGATGTGCAGACAGATTTTGGTAGAAATCATTTGATATTCCAGTAGTATACGAAGCATGAGATGATACATACAGCCACACACTTACATATCAAAGATAGACTTCTATGTTTTTGTCTTTCATACAGAGTCTAAAGGAATTAAATAGTTAATGCCATTTCAGCACATAAAGATGTCATTGGTTTTAACTCAAAGTGATTGACTCAAACTACATTTTTATTGTAGTTTGAGTACCTCATACTTGTTAACTGCCCTTATGTGCATGGTCACCTTTAGAGGGCATAATTCTGCTGGAAAACTATTCCTAACGAATTGCAAATGGAGATGAGTTAAGTAAGCTGTGTTAATTATGTCATTTGCAAGATTGTCTAATGTGGAATTGGTCAAGAGACTAGAAACTACTTGTCAAATGTTTCTCTTAACTAATGTGATATTTTGTGGTTTTCAAGTAACACAGTTCACATAACTTACTTGATGGAACCTCATTAACCACCCCTTAGTTTGCCTTAGCAAAATTATGTTATTAAACATGTCATGATAGGTTCTGTCCTCATTACTTTGCATTCAGTACAGTGAATAGTGTTTGTCTTGTGACACCTCTCCCAAGTCCTTAGTCTTTGAGGAAGCCAAAGGAATTCCATGTTCAGGATCATGTTTTTAAGCTGCTTTCCAGCATTACACACACCTCTCTGGTCTTGGCTAGTAGAACCTGAATGTGTTCTCAATCACTGCTATCACCATGCAGTCCTTATTTAGCCCTCTGTCGACCAACTCTGCCATCTATCCTCAGAGTTTGGTGTCTCGATGTTCTACTGTCTTAAATGGAAACGCAAAGAATCTCTGAACCATATAGTTTCAGTTAAAAACAGCCAAGTGTATGGCAGTAGTAACTATGACAGTAATTGCAACAGTGGAGCAGTTTTACTTTTTCATAACATCTGCTTTGTCTAGGAAATCTTTACCTTAGAAGGAGAGCATTTATCTCTTTAGTGAAAAATTTTTATGTTTGCCCAGATCTGTTGTTTATTGCTGAGAAACTTCATATGTCTATTTTTAAAACACACACACACACACACACACACACAGAGTACATTGGTGACTCCCTGTAATTTTGTCTTCAAAGGGATCAGTCTCAGAGATACTTTACAGTGATTGCCTTTTAGTATTTAGTTTCTGTCACTTAATTTTTTTCTAGTGGTGGGTATTCATTTTTGTTAATAATGTATACAATTTTTCAAAATTGGGAGATGGTTGATTAAGATTGGGAATATAGTTCATGGCAGTGGAATAGACTAGCTGATCCACAAGTGAGTTTGAATAGCATATTGATCTAAATGTTTAAGACACCTTTATTAAACCTGCCTAAGATATCATATTTAATATTTATTTTCTAGTGAGCAGTATTTTACTTTTTAAATTGATGGGAATACACATATTGTTGAATCTCTTATATTTTACTTCAAAAATTCTGTTGAAGGCTACTTTATCCTTTAACCTGATAAACCTTTTCTCTCCCTCATTCTCAAAAATCTCATCATGGTTGCACTTGGATCAAGCTTCTTCATAAAGTCATTGTCCTCTTAGACTTTTCCCAGAAGCATCACCTTAGGGGAAGAACGATTGTGTAGTAGGAAAACTCTCTCTGCATTTGATACATTGACTATTCATTATCTCCAATTTGGCTAACCTTTGACCTCCTTTCCTTTAGTCACATAGCTAAGCAAGTCTGCCTCTGACAAAGTCTGTCTAAGGATGTTATTCTTCCTGTGGTCTCCCTTTGTCTTTCTACCTTCTGCCTGCCCCCACCCATACCACACACATTCTGCCAATTCTCTGTGCAGACTTGACATCAGATTCCACCCCAATCCTTGTTATGTAACCCACCACCTACCCCTTTTTGGCAAGGGACACCCGAGTCAGCAAGTTGCAACAAAGAGTGGAGTTAATTGGAACATGTGCTGTGCTCAAATCTCAACAAAGAAGGGCTGATAGACATCAGGAAAACACAACCATATGTAGATGTTTGCTTGAGAAATATGAGTATACATGGGAAATACCATCTACAACCAGCTTGTATTTAAATAAAATCAACCATCATTCTCCTCTTTGTCTTCCCCTTCCCCTACATGTAATACTTTTAACTTGTTCTCTCATGTCTACTCATGGGTGGGCATGGCCTGCTAAACTGACAAATGAAACATATCTGTCTGTGATACTTCATATGGGGAACCTCATGTAACTTATGCCTGGGACTCAGCTGTGGATGACATCCCAGTGGACCCTCTATTCATTTCCAGCTGTTAAAATATGTCTCATATCCTTTGTGACCTTTTCTTCTATTTTTGCATCTCTTTAGAGCTTTAAGATTTTTTTTTGCTTACCCCCTAATTTCTTAAACTTGGGTACAATGTACACCCAATAAAATAGACCCATTTTAAGTGTATAGCTTATGAGTTGTGACAAATATATGTACTCATATTACATATCACCCCAACCAAAGTGTGTATCATTTTCTTTACCCCATAATGTTCCTTTATGCCTTTTCCAGTTAACCTTCTTTCCCCCATGGCAACCATTGTTTTGATTTCTGTAACAATAGATTCATTTTTCCTAGTCAAGAACTTGATATAAATTGGATCAATAGTATGTACTATGTTGTGTCTGGCTTTTTTTTGTTGTTGTTCAATATAATGTTTGGGGATTTTATTCATACTGTTGTGTGTATTAGTAATTTGTTTCTTTTTTATTACCAAATAGTATTTCATTGTAAACAACAGCCATTTAAAAAACGAATATTTGGGCATATTTTATGAGTTGTTTCTGTATAGTGGCAACGTCTAAAATTGCAGCAACTCTTGAGTTTAACAAATAATTGACTGTCATTTGACTTTTCACTTTTTTTTATTACTACTTCCCTGCCCAAGGGTGCTGGAATTCCCCAGCTGTGGGCTGAATGCCCATCCTAAATTCTCAGGCTTCTGGGTATTCTTGGTTCACATCCTGAACTTCAGAAGGAATGGTGACCTCCAGTTCACTGAGATGGTTTAGAACATCTTAAAACTCTTGGTATCCTTATCTTGTAAAACTGTTTTGCCAACTGGAAGGCAGACGTGTTTCTCTGTACAAGTGAAGATTCTGAAACAATACGAAGGCCTTTTCAGAACCCTGTAGAATGACCTGAAAGGAACTTTGTCTTTCAGAGTCTCCTGATGTGTATTTTTCATAATGTATCCTGCCCTCAGTGTTTTTCTCTGTAGGTTTTGAGGGCCTCAGAAGCCCCAGAATAGTTCTGAACTTGAGTTGCTACCTGAGAGGTTCTTGCAACCCCACTGGTCTCTAAATACCTTTAGGACAGAAGTGCTGGGTGATTAGGTTAATAATACTTATTCTTCATTAAACTATTTAACCATTACAAGCAATAGACTAAGACTTTATGTACATTAATTTATATATAATCTAACATCCTGTTTATGTTAATACTGTTATTATTCCCATTTGATAGTAGATGAAAGTAAGCCTAAATAACTTACCCATGGTTATACAACTCTTGTACCGTGATGGGGCAAGGATATGATTCCAGATCTGACATCCAGTCCCACTAACATTCTATTCTAAGTCCCACAGATACTTTCTGGACATCTCCTCCCAAGTATAAAATAGGCAGTGTGGTGATGCACATGTGTTTAGTATTGGGTACAAAATATCCAGTGTAATATAATTGTTAAGCTATTGAATATTATGAAAAGTATAAAAATGTGACCTGAACTGAAGCCTCTAACCACACTGATTTCTTTTCATTTAAGGGTCATGTGAAAAAGCAGAAAATAAAAAAAAATTTTAATAAAGAATAGTAGTAGTAAGAACTGTTGTATGCATTTTGAAGATGAATATTTTGAGGCAAGATTCTTTAATTTTTCCACAGCAATACAGAGTTAGAAGAAACCTAGGCTGTCTCCCTTTGCCTCTTCCTTTAATGTCTTTTTCCTCTGTTACCTTTTTTTACTTATGAATCAGAGACAAGCACTAGAAAAATTCTCATATGTGTTAAGAGTTTACCTAAGAGACTATTAGGACAGCAGTCAGTAATGCTTTCTTTAAAATACATAAATGTAGCATCTTCATCACGGCTTAGATTTACAATGCTGATGCCTTTGTGAAGCAAAGAAAGTTGAACAGTTAGGGGCTGCTTTCCAAAGAAAATTGTGATTTTCTATAAACAGTACATAAACAGGTTCTAGTTTCTTTCAAACTTTGAAGAGAAAGAGAAAAAGCAAAATAAGTACCCAATCAACACTAACCAAAAGAAAAAGGGAAAGAGAAAAGGAACGTGTAGAAGGCAACAGCTGCTCTCCACTGGGAAGCTCATCCCCTCCTCGATAGTTGCGGGGCTGGCTGCACAGTGTTTGATATGTGCTAGTTGTTTACTGTCTCTTTTTCTGTTTCTGTCTTGATGCTCTTAGGCTGACACTGTGTTAACTGTCTTATGCCACTAATTACATCTTTCCTTTCATCTTTGTTATGAATAGCTTAAAGGATAAATTGTGATTTTTCTATAAACACAATACATAAGCTTAAAAAAAAAAGACAAAACATTTTAGAGAATTTGGGATTATTCAGAATCCCAATGACTATAAATGATTTAGCATATCTAGAATGTGCCAAGTGGATTTATTTTTTTCTATTGATAGTCATAATGATTAGACAGTGCCAGCTTTAATTTTAAGTTTTGTTGCCCGTGAAGTTTATTTTCAGCTCTCAATACCATCCAAAAGAGAATCTTGTTAAAAAATTTTAATCAAAACATATTTAAGGTACATGGAACCTCAATGATCACTTGATTCAACCTTGTCATTTCTCTTCTCATCTTGCAATAACTAGAGGGGCCTCCTGAGGTTATTCTAGAGATCTAGATTTTTTTCCTTTTCTTGCCCCTTGACTCCATTGAGAATGAAAATATCTCTCTGGAATATCTTTTGATTTGATATGTATAGGAAACTTTGATATGTAGAAAGGTAGAATAGAAATAAAAGATATTTCAAAGTCTTTTGTTGTAGGTTACCATTTGTAAATCTGTGAATCCCTGCTTTGACTTTCTGAAAGGTTATCAGAAAGCTCTTCTAAGGTTCCCTTGGAGTACTTAAAACAGGCGTATAGGTGTAGCCCTACCCCATTCCACCCCATTGATAGGTTCCTCTGAAAATTTATGGTGTTAAGAGAACTCAAGGTTTTTAAAACTGGCTACTTGTTCCCACTGTTCTTGAGGAAAATATGCTGAAGAAAGCTATTTGAAGATACCTTTAATATAAAATTTTTAATCTTAAGTCATGCTGAGGAAGGTCAATTTGGGAGCAGAAAAGAGCCATGTGTTTGTCCCGTTTACTCCAGAAGAGGCTAACAATGATATTTGAATACCTACTACCCTTATAAGTACCAAGTAACATCAGATATGAGTGCTGCTGACTTCACATGCGTAGAATATAATTTGTCCATATTTTTTCATGCAAAAAAGCAAATAATTCTAGAATTAAAAGATAAGAGGGACCCAAGCTCATATATAGTTATAGCTCCTCAGATCCTACACCGTAACTAATATAATAAAAGTTGAATCCTTACTGGAGGGGGCTGTATGTGGATATTTCTTTCAATTTCCATAGGAGATTCACATATACAGCCAAGGTTGAAACCCATGAATGTGAATTCCAGACAAGCCTTTCTTACATACATATGAGGTTGCTGAGACTTACAGAAGGTAAAATTAATCTGTGAGTACATAGCTAATTATTTGAGACCCAAATTCTGGTCCCCCAGGTTTGGACCTGAGCTGTTCTTACTATCTCATACGTCTTTTTTTGAGACAGAGTCTTGCTCTGTCATCCAGGCTGGAGTGCAGTGGTGTGATCTTGGCTTACTGCAACTTCTGCCTCCTGGGTTCAAGCAATTCTCCTGCCTCAGCCTCCCGAGTAGCTGGGATTACAGGTGTGTGCCATCATGCCCGGCTAACCTTATATGTTGTAATCCCAAATTACTGCCAGGTCTGTATAGCAAAGACAGATCTGTGATCTTTATTCATTTGCGTAGTCTTCTTTCTACTATGATAATCATGGTTCAGTTTCCGGAGCACTTACTGTGGACTAGGCACTGTGACAGCAGTTTTACAGGGTTGTTTTCTTAATTAAGTGTGGTCATATTTCTGTTTCGCAAATGAGGAAACAGGCCCAAAGAGAAAGTAACTTGACTGAGTGTGGTGGCTCTCCCCTGTAATCCCAGCACTTTCAGATGCCAAGGCAGGTGGATCACGAGGTCAAGAGATCGAGACCATCCTGGCCAACATGGTGAAACCCCATCTCTACTGAAAATACAAAAATTAGCTGGGTGTGGTGGTGTGTGCCTGTAGTCTCAGCTATTTGGGAGGCTGAGGCAGGAAAATTGCTTGAACCCGGGAGTTGGAGGTAGCAGTGAGCCGAGATCACACCATTGCCCTCCAGCCTGGGCGACAGAGTGAGACTCTGTCTCAAAAAAATAAAAAAAGAGAGAATGTAACCTGTCTACATTTTTAGAGCAAGAGTAAGTGGAGGTGCTAGAATTGGAACCCTATTTCAATTTAGTTTGATTCCAGAACTGTGTTTCTTGAACTACTTAACTGTACCTTCTCCTAGAAGGATTTGATTATATTGCTTTTCATCCCAAAACAAAGTTTTTGTGTACACTATTTAAGCCATGGGAATTCTAGACTACATTTTGAAAGCCAAAATTAAGAAAACAAAAAATGTGGCCCATGTCGCTCACTGTTTTTCTTTCCTGATTCTTGAATCTTAAGACGGCATGGGGTGTTAGTGATGACAGTCTTCCTACTGCCAAGTGGATGCTTGGCGACTAGTTGTAGATTTGTTTCAAAGAGTTCGTGTCCTCCGAAGTGGAAGAAAAATTTTAGTGAGGTGCATGCTATGGGAAGAGTGGTTTGGTCAGTGATTTTGTAGTATGGTTTGTGTTGTTTTCTCAGTGTGGAGAAAATAAGGAAGGCTATTTAGTAATGAAGAGTATGTTAAAATATGTACTCTACCTTTCAAAAAGGAGTTCAGGTTAAGTAGCAATATTAGTTCCCCCTGAAAGAACTTTGGAGATATTTCTTAGGTCAGAGTGAAAAACCATTGCCATATTGCCTAAAATAGCATTTTAAAACAGAATGCTATTGAGACTTGTTAATGTTTACAGATACTGTTTTCTCTCTCTCCTGTTCATCAAAAAAATTCTTATGTGCTCACTTTAAAGTATAAAAATGAAAAACAAAACTCGTATTAGTTATGATTTAAAGGATAAGGAAGTGGAAAGAGCATGTTGGCAAGGTAATATTCTAGTATCAGATGAGTGTTTTAGAAGAAGGATCACTACTTATTTTGACTTACAGAAACAAGGTGGTAAATCAGATGATAATTGTTGCTTAATAACTTGCTGCACTGGGTGTTTACTTATTGAGAAGGAAAAATCTTTAACCAGTAAGTTAGTAAATATTTGTCTGTGACTTTTAATTAAATGTTAACAGCAAACAGAGAAATGGCTATTCCATTAAATAGCATCATCTTAGCTAGTATTTTGATTATTTCTTCGTTGTTCCAAAAAATAATTCTCATGTGAGAATGATGGCTGTAGATTAGAGAGAGAGTTTACATATTTGATACATGTTTAATTAACATGGCCATATCTTTGTATATATGCTTTATTTCATTTAATCCGTATATCCCCATTGAAATGTAACATTTATTTGGACTAGAAGTTTTGGAAATCTTAGCTGGAAGCACTGATTTCAGACATTTATGTGATAGCAGGAATGTTTAGTCCAATATGTAATTTGCATCTGAATACTTTATTAATCTTGAAATTTTTAGTGGGGAAATTAAGTTATCTTTTGAAACAGTCTAGCAAATTAGACTAAGCAATCAGGAAATTAATTAAATAGGCAACAGATTCGGATAGTAAACATGTTTATAATAGTAAAAATGGCTCACTTTAAAATATCTGAGAAAGTTCCTCAGCAAATTTATTTGGTGTGGATTTTTATGTTTCCCAGGCATGGGAAAGGGAAGATTCTTGAAGGAGAGAAGAAATGTCCCACTGACCTGACCACTTCTTTTCTGTTATAATTTAAGATCTTTTCCATGATTTTGTTTTAATTTTCTCACTGGCTTTTTCAGTGATTTGCAATCTGAAGCATTTTGAAAAATTCTCATACTATGCATACTATATATAGTACGATTACTTTTGTACAGTGATTTAAAAAAGTAATCAGTGGGCCGGGTGTGAGGCGGCTCATACCTGTAATCCCAGCATTTTGAGAGGCTGAGGCGGGTGAATCAGGAGGTCAGGAGTTCAAGACCAGCCTGGCTAACATGTGAAACCCTGTCTCTACTAAAAATACAAAAAATTAGCCCGGCATAGTGGTGGGCGCCTGTAATCCCAGCTACTCAGGAGGCTGAGGCAAGAGAATCACTTGAACCTGAGAGGCGGAGGTTGCAGTGAGCAGAGATCACGTGCACCGCTGCACTCCAGCCTGGGCAGCAATGTGAGACTCCGTCTCAATAAAAAGAAGTATTCAGTGGTCTTTCTTTGAGAAGAAACTTTTCTGGTAATGCTTTCTATTACATAGAACAACCCTTCATTCTTTGTGTTTTCTAATAGTTACTTTATCCAGTAATTCTCATGAGTTTCTCTGTGAGCATTTATAAGGTCTTCTTCTGAGGGTCCAGTTCCCTGTATTCATATCCTGGCACATCCGTAAATGCTCACAGTGATCGTATCTTAATTTCTAGAGCTGTGAACATACTGCTTCCTTAATTCTTAGACACCTCTGTCTCTAAAGTAACAGGATCATAGTGTCAGTTTCATTGTAAGAACTGAAATCGGGAGGCTGGATGGTTCTGTGACCACAAAGAGCAGAGCCATGTCTTGGTTGCAGCTGTTCTGATGCCCAGTTTGGGCTCTTCCCTAGCTAGCTTGTTAATGCTGCAAGCTAAAGTTTGATGCCTCCTGTTGGGTATTTCTGAAGGATGTATAGGGTTGTTAAACTCTCTTAGAATACATGCCTAAGGTCATGCTTAATATATACGACAAACTATCCCTCATAATTTCCTGCATGAACTTGAGTGTTTTCTGAAAGTTTTCTCAGCCTAATAGAATGACCTCTTAACTGGCTTGCATAATTTGAAATGTTGAAGCGCAATAAGAACAGGAGGACTTTTCGCTTTCTTTGGAAACTATTAACCAGTAAATAAAGATTTAGTTGAAAACTAGTAGTTAATAATTGCCATTTTCTAACATGAAAAGATTCTGCCCCTCATGTTTTTTGTTAAACATTGTAAAAGTGTCAAAATTAGCTGAACTCTCATGTATTTATATTTCATATAATCTGTTTAGATGATCTGGATGTGAAATGTGGTGGTAATGATGGCTGTAGCTTAGAGAGAAAGAGAGACAGATGGAGACCCTCTCTGAATATTTGGTTTCTGGATTTAACCACCAAATGCACTTATTTTATTACTCTTGGCTTTTGTAGTCTGAGGACTTTGTGTTCGTCTTTTGCTTAATTTTCTTAACCTGAAATGTGACTTAGGAAAATTAAGGACAGAGGTTTATCAAATTCTTGGCTAGTCTCTGTTTTTTTTTTTTTTTTAATGAAGAAGAGATTTATATTGCTTTGTTTTATTTATAATGTTTAGAAATGCTATAATAGAAATGGGTTCATAGGTCTGTAAAAATCAAAATTGCTCTTGAAAAAAAATCCCTCAAACTTTCTGTCAATAATGGAGGAAAAGTGTAATCCACTTTGGAGATTTTTTTTTATTTAAATGAGACAGGGTCTCACTCTGTTGCCCAGGCTAGAGTGCAATGGTGCGATCACAGCTCACTGCAGCCTTGAACTCCTGTGCTTAAGCAGTCCTCCTGCTTCAGCTTCCAAGTAGCTAGGACTGCAGGCATGCACCACCACACTGGCTAAGTATTAAAAAATATTTTTGTAGAGTTGGGGGTCTCACTCTGTTACTCACGCTGGTCTGGAACTCTTGGAATCAAGTGGTCTTCTTGCCTTAGCCTCTCAAAGAGCTGGGATTACAGGCATGAGCCACTGTGCCTAACTTGAGATTTCTTTTCTGCCTTTTGACATGTCATATTGTAAGGTTCATTTGGTTTTGTTGTTGTTGTTAAGGACATGAAAAATTTGATATGAGAATTAACGAAGAGGCACTCACTAACATAAAGACAATAGAAAAGAGAATATAGTGAAAGCATTCAACAGTGGTATATTGAGATTGCAATTATTTCTTAAAACTTGAAATCATTTTTGAAATATATATGTTAGACCTACGTCTACAGAAATAAACATGCCAGATACTGAGCTTTTCTTCTTTCTAGATCCTGGTAATTAGTAAGCAAATGCTAAAATGTAATATTAGAATAAAATGACCAGATTTTTTCCAGTGCTTAACAGAGACCAATAATAACATTGTTATGCATGTAAATTTTCATTATTTATGTTATCGAACTAAAATTTAGTTTTGATAAAATGTCTCCTGAAGTGTCATCCAAGAATACTTTATTAATTTATGTTTTTTAAAAAATAAGTACAGTAATTTCTTTTAATAACCTCAAACTTATTAAGTTCACATTAAGGAAAAGTTTCTTTTGAGGGAAAATAGCCTATTATACATGACATCCTCTTTCTTCCTATGAGAGTTTCTTAAACCTTGGACTTTTAAAATATATTTTCAAATCAATAATAATTGAATCATTATCCTTAAGTTACATTGCTGTTCTAGACATTATTACTAATTATTATCTTTAACTTTTACAATTTATATTATCATTGTGTTTAGATGTTATATTCCCTACTGAGAATCATAAATCCTATCCAGGGGTTTTAAGTGAGGCAATTTATGTGCATTTAGAAAGAGACTCAATTTTACTAATTTAAAATGAATGGAGAGAAGGAAACATTAAAATAGTATTATCCTATTCTATTTGGAGTTTGCTATTTTCTATTTAGTATATTTTTGCATATGAAGGTTTTTTTCTTTTAAAAGGTGTCTGTTTTTAGGACTATACTTTTATGAGTGGAATGTAGCATAATGCATAATAACATAACCTATATGTTAGGATTTTATAGGTAATTAGAGGCATAGAGGCCATTTGAGGGGTACAGTCAAGAACCTGATCTGAAGAAATGTGTGTAGGAAAAAATCCTTGTAATCTTAAGTCTTTTTTTGGAGCTTAACTTATTACTATGACTTAAATATTAAACATTCTTAATGCTGGACAGTTATGAGAATATTAAAAAATATATATAATTTTTTTCTTCCAAGTTTTCTGTTTTATCCAATAATTGGTAATGATCTGCCTTGATTCTTCAAAGTACTATTGATGAATTTCATTGAGTTGATTTAGAAACAACTTTGTTGATGAAAAGTTTCCTTATGTGTATATTTTTAACATTTTTATGTCTATGCACTTGGTTTCAGATGAGATAGGAAATGGAAATAACAAAACACTCTTAGAAAATCTTGTTTCTGTAGACGGCTGAACCTTGCCAGAAACCACGAGGCAGTGGAAATATCACGAGAAAGCTTGTTCCTACAAGACTCCCAGACTGATTACCAGACCAAAGAAGTTCCCAGAAATTTAGCTTGAAGCAATCATTTAAAATTTAGGAGGCGGATCCAATCCTGCTCAGAGTCATTCATTGCTAATTATAGTTGCCTGTGATGTCCCAGTGATTTTGTTATCAGCCACACCTAAGTATATTTCTGATTTTTGCATGTTCCCTTCAAAATGCATTCTTGCTGGACACTTAAAATCTGTTTATTTCCCTGTGTATATACTATACCACAATACTGTTGACATTTTGAATCTATACATTTTTTTCTTTTCTTTATATATCTTGTTCAATCTTGATGTAACAGATGGCTTTTTTCTTTTAATCTAGTTTCATTTGTATCTTAAAATTTCTAGTAGCTGGGGCACTGTCCTCTCCTAGGTGGGGCCTCCTTCACTTTACAGGTATGTTAGATGCATGGTTGCATGTATACATCTTTGAAATTCATGAGGCTGCTGACTTTTAGAAAAGTTACTGTTTTTATTTTTTTTTTAATAAATATTTTGGCCAGCCTCAGAAATTTAATTTTGGCTTTGAACACTTAGAATTTGTGTAATAAAGCCAAAGTTTATTATGTACTGCTGTGATTTAACTCACACACTGGGTTATTTTGGGGAGTCAGAGCAATCTGTTTGACACAGACAGGTCTTCCCTGGTGGAGGCTTGCCCCTGCATGTTCTGGATAGATGGCTTTGATGTCGGTGAGCATCACAACTTGAACTGCTGTGTTTACACTGTAAGAATGCTTGCTGACTCTCACTGCATCTCTCACATAATTCCAACTTCACTTTAGATCTGAATACATGTACAGTAAAGGGGGCAGTTTCCTTTTACATTTTGCTTGTCAGGCGCTTTAAGAGGCTTACTTCTTTGTACGATTTCCTGTAAGAGCTCATATATGGGAATTGTTATTGAGTAATTTTGAGCACAAAATTAATTCTGTAAACTTTAATATGGCTAATAAATGCCATAAGGGTATGGCAAGAAAAGAGAATGGAGAAAAAAAAAAGTTGCTGCTTTCTATATGGCAAGAAAAAGAAGGAAAAATCAGAACACTTGTCTTTGAACCACAGCAGGATTTACTCTTAAGGGTCTTCTAGCTTGTTTTTCCCATTAGCTAAGAAAGCAATGTGTATGCTGTTAAAAACAAAAATACATACATTATATATATATATATATATACACACACACACACACACACACATTTTACTTAAAAAAATATATATATATACATATATATTAAATCATGGAGTAATATAGAACAAATGATTTAAGTTGAATCTAGATTTTGCATGAACATTCTTCTAGTTTTTTTTTAGTTTACTGGTTAAATAAATGGTGTAACTTGAAATAACATCTCACCTGTTTGACTTGTTAGAGGATCTGGTCAGATACAGAATTCCAGTACCTTGGCTAAAAACGGAAGAAATAAAAGGTAGATTAACCTGAAAGTTCTCCACTTTCCTTCAGGCATTTTCTTGGTGTTTTTTGGATTTGGAATCTGTTACTGGATTCTTCTTTCATGGCATAAAGATATGTAGGCATTATACAAAAAGCTTATCTAGCTGGGGGTGGTGTCTCACACCTGTAATCCTAGCACTTTGAGAGGTTGAGGTAGGAGATCCCATGAGCTCAGGAGTTCAAGCACACCCTAGGCAACATAGTGAGACTATATCTCTACAAAAAATTAAAAATTAGTTGGGTATGGTGTCCTGCCTGTAGTCCCAGCTACTTGGGAGATTGAGGTGAGAGGATCGCTTGAGCCCAGGAGTTTGAAGCTGCAGTGAGCTGTGATTGTGCCACTGCACTCCAGTTTGGGTGACGGTGCAAAACCCTGTCTCAAAAAAAAAAAAAAAAAAGACTTCATCTGAAACTTGCATCTTCTAGAACCATGAACTATAGAGGATCAGACCTTCTTATTTTTATGTTAGCAGATTTTGTTTTCTGTACATAGATGTTCAGTATTATGGTTGTATGACTAACATGCCAATATAGTTTGACATTTTAGCTTTCGAGTATGCCAGTTCACTTGTCTTAACAGTCTCCATATTCTAAAATTCTAGAGTAGTCCAAGGAACATTCCTAAGATTATTTTGCCCTTTGCTTTGTGCAGATTTTGAGTCTTTTTCTAAAGTTTAAATTGTTTCCAGTCTGAATATTAATAAAACAAACCAACCCACCCTCTTAATGTATCCCCTGTTCTATTCATTCTCTTTTTGGGAACTCTTTTGTCCCCCTGCCCTCCCTAGCATCCTGCCCTTTGCCATATGGAATATGGGATGTTGTTAGTTATGTTTTAAAGAAACAAATTTGTCTTCTCTGTATTGGAGAAAGCTTTATTTTAAAAAACTGATTATGGCATCTTGGTACCAAATCTCAAACATTTCTGTGGCCTGTCTGTTGAATTTATTATAGATTGTATCTAGAAATATATTTAGCTTATTTGGGTTGGGAACAAGAGTTGACCAAGAAAGCTGTATAATAGAATTGTCTGTCCAGTTTTGAAATATGATTTCAAATTATATCTTTTGGATACACATAAAAATCTGCAGTATTAATTTGAGCTCTCTCCTAATCACTAATGATTTTTTGTTACTTTCCAGTAAAATTGCTTGTTCTTGTAAAATTTTGACATATAGACCAGACCATATTTATTAAAATGTAAAAATACTTGCTGTTATCAAAGTATTCAAAAGTATTATAAAATATTAAATAAAGTTAGAGTCTGTGGCACATTGGCTAACACGTATTATATGACAGAGACTAAGAAAAAATACATAAAATTATAAAGTAAACAAAATTAATCAGTAATTTCCACAAACAAGTATGTTTATGCAGGAGCACTGTTACCTACTAGTGTTCAGAGTAATTTCTGGATCAAGATAATTTCTGATGATGTCTTTTTTAAAGAGTCCAGTTATCTTGTAACTAATACTACATGGGATAAAATTAATCCCTTTTTAACGGTAGTGAGAAAATTTAAAAGCCTTGGCTTCATAACTAAATATCTGAACAGACAAATTGCTGAAATAGTGCAGCAAATTAAGAGTGCCAGATATTCCAAGTTAGAGTGTTTGTTATTATGCTTAGGTTATTTTGAAAATAGGTTTCCATATGGAGTATGGTGTATGTAATCTATACAGATCACATTACTAATAGATTCTATCAGCTGGCACTGAACTCAAGCTCAGCTTCCATAATGAAATATGTAAGGAAATTGCTGGTGTTACTGGGTTGGATTAAAAGAAAAAAAAATATTTATTAATATGCATTCCCCCACCCCTCAGTGTACACTGCTTCTTGGGCTAAGACTTTGGGGTCTAAGAATGAGATATTTGAAGGTCTAATTATAGGATAACTTTGATGACTAAGTGGCAGCAATTCTCAGAGGTTACTCTTAATAACATTAATCATATTTGGCTTACCTGTTTGTCACCAGACAGTATCCAGACTTCATGTGACTAATGGTGACAACTGTATTTTGAGAAATTTGGAAAATCACATAAGCTGTTGTTGATACACTCAAATAAGAATGTTTTAAATAAAGGACAAGGTAAAGCAAGCTCACAACTTAATAATAGGGGAATAGATACAGTATGTTGAAGAAAAAAATACATTGACATTTGCAAAAGAGAAGGATGCTATTTCTATAGCATACCTAAGTCCACTGAGTTTGCACAGTGGACAAATTACAATTGGAAAATATTATTATATAAATAGTCCTATCAGAACATGAGATGAGTAGAGTCTTGTTGTGGAACAGTCTATTTAGAGGAGAGGTACTAATTAGGAATCACTTGTCTTAGCTGGTAAGCATCAAGAGAAAACTTGGATAGTGTAGTTTAATAAACAGTGTCAGCACATTTAAATGGGTTGTGACACTTTTATCTTTTGCTAAATAGCCTAGAGCAAGCATTATTTTAGCATATGATCCAAAATAATTTTAATATATTTGACACCCACTGAAATTCTGACCTATATGTTGAGGTTTGTTTTTGGTAACAGAACAGATTGATTGAATAATCTTCTTTAAAAGTTGCATTTTAGGTGGTGTTTTCTTTGGGTTGTTCTTCTTACAGCCATCGTACAAATAAACATGCCTTAGTTTGCAAACTGCTATTTACTTGGATCTGAATCTGAATCATTGTCATGATGTTATGATATACTGTATTACCAGATACCTTAACAATTATTAGATAAAAGCAATGAGGATGGAAAATATTATGGAAATGATATTATAAAAACTTTTGAATGATTTTGGTTGAAAACAAACCAAGAATATAATGGTATAGAAATAATTGCAAAGTAGAGCTACAATACTACCAAAAAAAAAAAAAAGTTCTTTGAGATAGTTGCTAGAAGCAGAATTTTCACAGTTAGAAATGTTTAAAAAAGAGGCTTTTTTTTTTAAGTAGGAAAGAAAGTGAGACTTTAGTTATCGTAATAGTAGGCTTCAGAGTAGCTATAAATGAAGTTTAGCTGGAGTAAGACTAATAGGGTTTTAATCTGTTGTTTTTCTAGTTAAGGCTTAATAACATTTATGTACGGCCTTGTTCATTTGTGCACTGGGACAGAAGTAGAACCCTGGGCTCCCCATTTTGTTCTTTGGTATAGGGCCATTGTGTTTCGGTAAATAGAGAGTTTTTTTTCTCTTTTTAGATGTCCAAACAATGGCAATAATTTATAACTAACTGCTCTTCGTTATGTTGCAGAGGCAAATTGCGCAGAAAATTATGGATAATTTTAAAAAGATGAAATACAGGTGGCTCATCTAAAACAGACTCCAATTAAAACCACATTGTATTAAATAGAGCCTGCTTCAGATAGGCTCCTCTTCATGCTAAATATGAGTGAAGCAACAATTTTAGATATAATAGCTGGTATCTGGATTTTAATATGATCAGTTCTCATGCTTCGGGGCCCAAATATTGCCAGCTGGTATTAAGAAACCTACCCTCCTATAAAACTCGATTATATTGTTTTCCCGAAGAGTATTGCTTTAGGAATTACTGAGAAAGTTGCTTTTATAGAGTATAGACTTTTTGCTTAAAAGTTGGTGCTATAACTTGACTTGTCAAAATTTGCATCACACTCTTGCATCTGGAATCTTACCAAATGGCATTAAATTAGACCTTGGGTATCTCAGTCAAAGATATGGCGGTCTGTACTCAATGTAATGGGTGAGCAAAGATGTGTTCTAGACGTAGGTGTGCACTACCTCCATTATGACTTATATAAAATGGCCATATCTGTTACTTTATCAAGAGAATAATTTTTCTAAGTTTTGGTTGGCCTGATATGCTAATACCTGCAATTAGCAGAGCCTTAATAAATTGTTGTATTAAATTATAAGTTTATCATTTTGGTGGAATGTGACCTGATTAAAATGATTTGAGAATATAGTGCTTTTACATACATAGATTTTTTTTTTTTTTCATTTCAGTCTTTCTTTGCTGTCAGACTCCAGAAGACATGCAAGGCCATGCCAGTTTTTTTTTTTGTGCTTTTGAAGAAATTATTACCGAATGTGAGGGGTTCACGGAAAGTAAGCTCCTGTAGGGAGAGAGGAGGAGCAAGATTGTTTGTTCCTGAGATCTCAGTGTCTAAAACAGTGCTTGGCACATAGAAGGAGTTCAGTAAATTCTTTTTTGAAATAAAAATAACGATTAAAAAAAAGGAAGGAATAGTTTCTACCCATCACATACAAGATGACATGGGTAGTCCTGACTCTTCTGGAGTAAGGAGACTGATCATTCTCACTGCTGAATTAGGTGAAGGAACAAACAAGACCTTACCTGATTGGACCTGCCCCTTTCTCTGTCCGCCATTCTTGTCATTTCTTGCCTCAGCCTTATTGCCCCAGCAACACAGACTAGCAGGTAGTTCTCTGTTGATATTGTGCTGTTTCCTGTCGTGGAACATTCTCCATGTTGTTCTCCTTTCCTCCTAGTCCTCATCTTGCCTGGTTGGCCACTAAACTTGGATTTAAGTTTCATTATGTTCTGCCTTTTTTCTGAAGTCGTTCTAAAGCCCCACCTGAGTTGGTGCCTTCTTCTGTTTCTCTGGAAAGCTCCGTGTGTTTCTACTCTTCTATACAATTGTTAAAATTATTTGTATTTTCTCCTTCACTAGATGGTTTTTATGTCAAGAAGTTTCTCTTTATACTTGTTCAGACCCAAATATTGGACCCGATGCTAGGCCACGGAAATCAGTTAATAAGTACATGCCAAATGAGTGTCCATACCAGTCCTCTCAGTTGCAGAATGAAAAACTTTCAATGTTTCTTTAATAATAAATCTTCTTATTACTGACTGTGATTCTAAGTTCCTTCTTACAAGAGTACGGTTATTAATCTAGTTATTTCTGCCATGTTTCAATGTGGATAAGCATATTTGACAGATTCGCTTTGTTGCATTGATCCTGTGATAGTATTACATACTACTCCAGTGCTCTGGGCTAGGGTCTGCAGGGCAGCCAGTAGACTTGGGGATGAAGGAATGGTGATTCAGTGGGGGGTGGGGAGTATGGGTTCTTTTTTTATGGGAGTGCTTTGGCAATTAAGTGCTATTAAAAGTATTATTTTTGTTAGAAAGATAAAGATTTAGATCTGTGGTTCATTAATTATATAAAAGTTGAATTAGCAAAGGTTAGTTTTTGGCTCAAATTATGAAAAAATATTCTTAGGAACTGGGTGTGGGAGAGAGGATAAGTAAATTCGTTATTTGTCTTGAGATTTTACAGAGAACACACATATACCCCATAAATGTAGTTTTAAAAATTGTTCAAAGTAAATCCTTGATTTTAAGAAAAGCTCCACTTTTTTTTTTTGAGATGGAGTCTCGCTCTGTTGCCCAGGCTGGAGTTTAGTGGCATGGTCTTGGCTCACTGCAAACTCTGCCTCCCGAGTTCAAATGATTCTCCTGCCTCAGCCTCCCAAGTAGCTGGGACTACAGGAGCGTGCCACCATGCCTGGCTAATTTATTTTTAGTAGAGACAGGGTTTCACTGTATTAGCCAGGATGATCTCTATCCCCTGACCTCATCATCCACCCACCTTGGCCTCCTAAAGCACATTTTTAAATAATATACAGGTTTTTCACTGTAACTAAAGTGAGGACCAGAAATCTACTTACTAGATTTCTTAACAGTTAAACTTGTTACACTGTTTAAAAAAAGGTAAAGAAGTACACTTATTTTTCCTACATGTAGTTTATACATGCTAAATAAATAAACTTTAGAAAATGGAATTTAACAAGAGTAAAACCACTGCCAATTTGTTCTGTCCACATAGGTGTTAATCATTTTATGTTTTGACTTTTCTTTTGTATTCATTTTAAAAATAGAGTATTATACTGTGTACACTGCTTTGTAAGCTGCTTTTTGCTTATCAATATTTTGTAACTGTCTTTCATCTTATTAATAACTGAGTTTTAATGCTTTTATCATAATTTAATCATAATTTTGGCTCAGCCCTATTAGCTCTTTCTTGATAGATTTTACTGTGTAATTTAATAGTCCAGTTTTGGACTTTTCCTCTTAGACTAGTATTCTTTATTAGATTTAACGTGAACTAAATGCTATAAATGAGTCAATATTCTTTTAAAATTATATGTCTGTTTGTTTATCAGTGTATTGTTTTTCAAGTCTATGTGTTAGTTGAGTCTGTTCGTCAGTGTTCGTTTGAACACTGGCATACCTCCTTTAATTGCACTACACTTTACTGCACTTTGCAGATACTGCATTTCTTTCTGTTAACAAATTGAAGCAGTGGCAGAGTTTGAAAGAATTGACTCCAATTTTGAAAGAAGTTCTAGTGTGAGTAAAGTGCTATCAAAAGCATCAGATACTACAGAGAAATCTTTTCTGAATGGAAGAGTCAATTGATGTGGCAAACTGTCTGTTTTATGAATAGATGCCATAGCCACCCCAGTCTTCATCAGCCACCACCTGATCAATCAGCAGTCATCAATGTCAAGGCAAGACCATCTACCAGCAAAAAGATTACAGCTCACTGAAGGTTCAGATGATTGTTAGCATTTTTTAGCAATAAAGTATTTTAAATGTATATATGCTGGTTTTTTTAGACATGATGCTATTGCACACTTAATAGACTACAGCATCAAATAAACACAACTTTTATATGTAGTGGAAAACCAAAAAAATTCATGTGACTCGCTTTATGTGGTAGTCTGCAATGGAACCGGAATAGCTCTGTTATATGCCTGCAAATATGCATCGTTTGCTCTTTTCCCATTACTGTTGGAGCTCTCAGATCTGCTGTCTGCCTTTATCCAGTCATAAGGATCAATGTGATGTCTAGATTCACCCTAAGCAGGTGCCTTTGACCAGCCCAGCACTGAACTCCCCAAACATACAAACATTAAAATTCATTTAGGAAGAGTGAATTTTAGCAAGAAACCACAGGGGCCAAGATTTTCTCTAATTAATATAATGAATCTTCTGACCATGTTTTGAGTATTATATTGATAGCTTATTTAGAACAAAAATCATTCATACAGCTATGGTATAAATAAAAGATGGGATGTTAGTATAACTTTTGGATTAGATTATTGCCAAATCAAGCATATTTACACCATTAGAGTAATGTGTTTGGCTAAATTAGGCAATAAAGGTAAACATCAAAAGTAAACCTTCCCGATTAGTCCTTATATTTGACTTCTCTGTATGTAAAACACAGAAACCAAAAATAATTTCACTACTCTGTATTTATTTTTCTGGTTGAGACTTTGGAAAAGTCAAGAATGACAACGCTAGTTATTTTTTTTAGCAGAACAAGCCTGAGATAGTACTTAGGTGCTACGTACAAGCTACTGGTCGCTTAATGACATTTAAAAAAATGTATTAGTTATTGCTTTCAGACACTACAGAAGTTTAAAAATCCTACCGTTTCCACTGAAATTTCTAGACCAGTGCTGCTGGACTTTCTTTCTCTTTAACAGCAATGATTATCCAGTTGAATGTTGTTTCACAGAAAGGAAAAGTGCATTTGTGTAAAAATATCTGTGGTTTGCCAGGGAATTTTTTTCAGAATGCTCTGTGGTTACAAATGAAGCTTATTGTTGTATAAATGGCAAGTTTAAATCATAGAGCTTTTTTGCAGTAGCTCATGGCATGAGTTGATAATCTGTGAATTGTTCTGCGTGTGTGTTTGTGTGTATATGCATGCATGTGTCAGCCCGTCTGTAAGTAGCTGGATCCTGTGCTGTTCCTCCCCTTGCCTCCTACCTCACTTACTTAGCTACATAAATATGCACACTTTTAAATCTAAGGCAAACCCCAAAAGATGCATATGGAAGGTTGGATGTGGGGGAGAGGTGTTTTCCTTTAACTGACCTCTTACAACGCAACACTTTCTGAAAACTTAAGTTATTTGAATGTGTAGATTTTCTTCCTACTTCTGTAATTTCTGAAACTTTCTCTAAACAAGATGGCTGGCATATTCTGGGGACAGAGCAGAGACATAGAACAGAGACAAAGCCGCCCTGAGAAGGCAGACACACTTAACATTGCTTGTGGTTTTTCAGTACAGCTGCTTTCAGATGGGCCGGCTTGTTCTAAGCTGGTCCCACTGCCAAAGCAAGACTGTCACACAGCTGGTAGTACTTACTGTACTTGCGGGAAAGTATGTGATTCATTAGTTGGAACCGTATGTTTTTCACCAGTTCTGGTCATGTTTTTGTTAGGATGTGGTAAAAACATAAGCAGGGGGTGAAGGGACAATGAAAACATGTGACTTCTTAAGGATTGGCCTGAACCCATTATTAGCTAAATTGTACACCACAAAATGTGCTCTGTACCTCATAAGACAAATGACTTAATTTTTTATTCCTTAGTTGAGGTCGTTTAGTCATAAGTAGTAAAAATTATCAATACTGAGCTCTTTTTCTCTTTACTTTCTGTAAAGTATTATGATCCGTTTAAACCCCAAATTATAATATGAAGAGAAGTCATGCAAGTAAAAGACATTAATTTGCTGAAAAATGCCCATGATGGGTGAAGAACTTTAACTGGAGTGAACTCTTGCTACTGATAAAATATGAGTATGGTATTACAGCTCATAAGAAACACTTCTAATACCACAGGGTGTAAGGAGAACAATAAATGGGAGTTTCTTTGTCTACACATGATCAAGCAGACTCAAGTTGTGTGGCTGGAGGATTGAGAGACTAGTCTTTTAAGTAATTTTGGTGTCATTAATGGGCTTGCATCAGGGTATCTCTGTAATGCTCAAACCTGATATTGTGCAGAACTGCTGGTGTGAGCTGCATTGAATATTGGCCCGCTATCAGCAGGTCTTTGAACTTGTGAATATTTTACAACTGCACAGGCTGAACCATATTCTTTGGAAAATGCATGCCATCGCTGCTGTGTTGTGTTCTCTTTACATAGGAATATGCTTTGACATTTGCTTGCTCTGCTTCATTCTGACACTGGGGTTGCTTTACCTTTGTCCCCACTCCTGTAACCTGCTATTGAGACAAGTAGTGTTTTCAAAGTCTAAGTAAAATATTGGCAGATTATGCCTCTACCCTCAGACTCTGTTTTTCAACTGTTCCCTTTTAAAGTTCTGCACCATTCATGCCTCACTACATACACTCCGGCAGTTGCTGGACTCTGCAGAATTAGAACCAGGTCTGTCTCTGACAATTAGCTCAACTGGCTGCAGCATAAATAAAGGAATGCGCTCAGGGGCTGTAGTCTGTGACACAGTTTAACAGAGCGTAAAAAGGTGCATCTGTTCTATGCCCAGATTCAGTCACCTCACTGTCACTGGGAAGTTATCGACAGGGAGACATGCCTATGCTGTTTGGTAAACAAGCGGCAGGTATTAAATTAACTGGGCTGTGAGTGTGTGAAAGTGCTGCTTTATTAAAAGCCCTGCTATCTTGGCTCACTGCTGGGTCACAGGCAGTTGCTAGAGCATCTAGTAACATGACTCATGGCGCACTGAATACTTCAACACCCTGTCCTCACTTCCAGAGGGGACCATTGACGTTTGAGAACCTGATTAGAGAGGAGGGAAAAAGGAGAAAGAAAACAGAAGATAGGGTGTATGTGTGTACGTTTGCCTTTTACATTTTATAGGCTAGGCAAGAAGGAGGTGAGGACCAGCACCCCAGAGCCAGGTTTTAGTTTAAATTGGGCTTCTGAATCCAGTACCAAATTGCAGCCAGGTTTCTGTGTTTTTGTTTATTTTCCCTGCCTTTCTCTCACCCTCCTCATAACTGCTGCTTGATTTGAGATTGAAAGAATGAGGGGATAGCTGAAAGTTTCTCTCTGTCTACCTTCATTGGGTAGGCAAGATGCATCTTGAAAATATGCTTGCAGAAAAAAACAGTTAGACTTTTATTATATTCGTTAAGCATTTATTGCGTTTGCATTAACCCACCCCCGACACACACATGCATTTTAAAGACTTTCTGCTTTCATTCAGCAATGTAATGATTTTTGAGGTTTGTTTTCCCTTCAGCTTCAGAAATGCTTTACACAGGGTCATGTGTGATTGCCATGTTGAATTGTTCCTCACTTTTGTAGTCTTATCTTTGAGGAGTCTGCTTAAGATATACCAAGGTCTGTAGGCAAACATTACAAGATAATTTTCACTACACACATCTGTGCTAGAGAGACGGTATTTCTGAAGGAATCCTGCTCCCTTTCTTTTTGTGTTTCTTTTAAGGGCCCCAACTAGCTCCTCATCCATTAGAAGATGATGTAATGCTAATGGTATGTAGCTCCACACTGCTTGAACCAAAAATGATTTCAGTTGGCTGTATTTGAATGTGAATGACCAGAAGGTGCTAGACATTGGCCACTGTAATTGCAAGTGCTTGCCTTGGGAATCTCGTTTTTGGTTGTAGAGGCCCTTTGGTCCTCATACTGGAGATCTTACTGCCATACATGCATTCCTGCTGTCCAGACCCATCGTTATTGCTGGCTATCTTTATATAGTGATGTCTGGGTGGAGGAGTGGGATGCCCAGGGTCGGGGGTAGGGGGGGTGGAGAGGAAGCAGCCTTTCTCATTGTTTGCTCAGAAAGGAAAGTATCCCACTATCTAGAGGGTTAGTGATGCCTCAGAATCTCTTTATCTTTATGACATCTTTGCTGTATGAAGTTTAATAAGCCAGCTGTGCAGTTTTTTAAAAGCCAATGGATTCCACTTTTCACTTGGACCGCCCCCCGCCTTTTGCTCTGAGCATTCACTCCCTATTTCCTTATTTCCCCCCTTCTCTTTTCCTTTATCTCAGGGGAGTTCCCTGAGTAGCAAGACTGAAAAAGAGCTGAGGTTTATGTTAGAAGAAATTAAGGTTAATGATCATTGGCTCATTTTCATATTCTGTGGGTGTGGATGGAGGAGTAATCAGTGCAGGTGGCCCTGCCAGTTGGGAGTTTTTCTTTGTCATCAAGAAAATAAGGAGAGTGCAAGGATTGAATTACCACAACTATTTCAGGACTAAACATATTTCATTTCCCGATCGGGTCTGGTTTAAGGACACAAAGCTGACATTAATTTTATCCAAAGAAAGCACGGCATTTTTTTTGTTTCATAATTTGACTGAACGCATAGGGTAGATGCATGTTCAAATTTAATTCTAGTATAATCTTACAAATAATTCTCTGAAAAGCAAAGGGGTTTTGATTTAGTTTGACAGTTTATGTTTCTGTGCCCAATTACCACTTAGTTATTGAATGTTAAAGAGCTGCTTTCTAAAATGTGCACTCCGACTGCACCAGTTGGCTTCCCAGCTGCCTGCTTTACATGTGAGGTGCTCTCTTCTAACTTTTTAAAGGATGTACACATTTGAAGTAGTTATGTTTAGCTAGCAAAGGAAGTGGGGGATTTGGTTAGGAAATGCTTGCTGGCCTTGAAAAACTATCTTGTGTGCATTCTGATTTCAGCCACATGAAGATCATTCTTTGAAGAAATACTTGTTGAATTAAAAAACCTTAAATGCTCAGATAAACTAGAGAAATAACTTTGAGTTTTTTAAAGCATGACTTCCAATTGGATTAATTTTTTAGAAGTTTTCAATATGTTTTTAATACCACTGATGTAACTTTCTATAAGTGAGGTATTCTGATTCTATACTTGGAAAAAGAAGATTTACAAGTTGACCAGAGACAATAAAAGTCATTGAGGAAGAGTGTCAACACTTGCCATGCATGGTAGGTTTTGCTTTCTTAGCAGAATGCAGCAGACAGCTCAAGTGACCTGATCTGTTTTTAAAGCACAAGGTTTATTTGGCTGTTACAGTGTGAGTATAATATTAATGATACTAATGTAAAATTAACTTTTATGTTGTGTGAGCAGTTTTTCTTGTTTCCCCCTTTAAAATTACAGATATTTCTTTGTGCATATATCTAGTGCTATTGCCATAGTGAACATTTATATAATTTCGTTTAAACCATGAAAAGTTTGGTATAATCAGGTAGTTTGGCAAGTCCATGTGAAGGTGGCTTTTGGTTTTCATAGCCATGTGGTATGAGTCCACATGCAGCTGAATATTCATTGTATGGCCATTAATATAAATACTTCGTCTGGCTTATTAATAACCCATGAAGAGACCATGCCCAAACATTCAAAGGGCAAGAATGTTTTAGTGGTTTCTGGAAGCTCCTTGCTGTGAAGAAATAAGATTTTTAAAAAACATTGTAGTTATGAGTTTTAAGTAGCACTTTAAAATATTTTAAAATACGTTTGGTATATTAAGAAATTCTTGACTGGGCTAAAACTTAATATTGAGCTAAGTGATCTTTCGAAATCTGTATGATTTCCGAGTTTGACATTTAAGCAAATCATGTCAAATGTTTCTTCAAATCATTAAGAAACATTAAAACAAGGGGACAAAAATGCACAATAAACCACATTCTAAGGTAACGTTATTTCCTACCTTCTGCTTTGCTTTTTACTGAATCCTTTTTACCTTGCCTGCTACTGATAGATCTCAAAACTGGCCTCACTGGATTTTCCCGAAGGCTTTTGGAGAGATCCATTCACTTTATGACCCACATACATCTGGTATTAGCCAAGAAAAGAGCAACTATGAATTAATCCAGCCTCACTTTAGTATTTATCTATAATGCATTAGGAATATTTAAAATGCAAATAATTTAAACTGTTTTTCTTGCATGTAAGTTAGATCCTTAAAATCAGCTATACATCATATTAAGTTGAAATTTTTAAATAGTCAGTTGAATTGATTTACAAAGTGTAGTTGTTTAAGCCATTCTGATGGTTTTCTGTGCGGTCTCCTTAGCTTTGACAATACTATTCTACCCCTTCACTTGCATCTACCTGTTAGTGTCTTTTACTTTGGTCTTTTCGGTTCTTTCAGAAGTTTTTCCTTTTGGATACATAGAATGTAACATAATTCATGGATCTCTCTTTTCTGCTACCTTTGTATTAGAATTTTAAACACGTCATGACAGGAAATAAGTCTGGTGCAATATGCCCTCTCTCTCCTAGTTTTTAACTCCTGAGTCTTGTATGTCACACTTTCAATCTCTGATGCCTAACCTGACTTTCTGTCTCTTTTACTGGAATATGTCTATAAAGCAAGGGTATATGTGTGTCTTACATACCCAACAGCATATTCCAACAAAGGCATTCAGTGAACCAGGATGTGTGGCTTAGTTTCACCATTATTTTGGTAAAAATACGCATATTAAATATACTGAATTTCTGACTTGCATTTAATTCTCTCCTCCTGTTTTATGTTTTCTTTCTCTGATTCAGACAGCAAACTGATTCAAATCTTCAGTATAACCTATGACACCAAATGTTTATTAATATTAGGGAACCCAGAGAATAACATTGTTCATGTTTTTTTAACAGTAGATAAATAAAAATAATAAGGTTTTTTAAAAGTATATCATTAAGTATTTAAATTGTCACCTGAAATTGTTCTTTACATGCTTTTTCCTTAGCCCTTTTGTAATCACCTAACACTGCCAGTTAGTGACAGTTGTGGGAGCAACAGGCTTCTGAAAATACCCTCTTCAAGGCCTGACCACCCAAGAACCATGTGAAGAGGTGTTTTATGAATTAATCACAACGTTAGGTATAACTGATGCAATCTGTGCAGCTATTTCTGTCAAAAATTGTGCCTCCAAAAGAGATCAACTACATTATATTTTGTAATTTCAGATATACTTTCTTGGATTTAGTGAAAAACCACTAAGCCTTCTCTGAGGCTTTGGTAGCCTTCTGAACAAATGGATTGCAATCAGGTGTGCCCGTTATAGCTTGAATTCACAAAACAAGCAACTCTATTCATGGCTTTGTTAATCCACATCCATTTAAGGCATATTCTTTATTTGATGAATATATCATCTTGAGTTATTCATCACTGATAGGACTCATGATTAGCAAGTTTGTCTATGTTAAAAACATTATGCAAATCCTTCTGAAAAATTTTAGTCTAAAAGTCATCAGAGAAAGCCATAGGTTCTTAAGGCAATTGACTAATGAATAAAACTGTTTCCTATTGGTTGCTGTTCACTGCTACTTTTAGAGTGGGCGCAGACGAAAATGAATCATGGAATTCAGGAATGAATGTCTGAAAAATAACTAGATAAAATTTTATAATTTAGGGAGCTACAAAATTTAGAATCTATGTCCTTGATTTTCATCCCTCTCATGATGAAGCTCAGGAGGTTAAGAAGGAAGACTTTGGTCATACAACTTAACAAGAGACTGAAGTGGACAAGAATCCTAGTGTCCAGACCAGTACTGTCCAGTAGAAATAACCGTGTAAGCCACATATGCAATTTAAAGTTTTCTAGTAGCCACACTCAAAAGTAAAAAGAAACAGAAACAGGTGAAATTGATTTTAATAATGTATTTCATTTAACTCAGTATATCAATAATTATGATTTCCATGTATAATATAAAACATATTTAATCAATATGAGTGTTTATTGAGACATTTTATATTTTTTCACACTGAGTCTTCAAAATTCAGTGTATTTTACACTTTCGGCACATCTCAATTTGGACTAGCCACATTTCAAGTGGTCAGTACCCACATGTGGCTAGTGGCTGCCATATTAGATGGCTTAGGTCTAAATACCAGTCCAATTTTCTTTCTACCACAGCAGTGTAATAGCTTTTAAAGGGTTGACTTGGATTTTCAAAGTCCTATTTTGGTTAATTTAGGAGACCTGGTATCTTTGATATACAAGTGAAAAAGTAACTGAAACCTTGTATAAGTCCTTATAATAGAAGCACATTACTCTAGAATTATCTTTCTCATTAACATTTTTGATTCCTTGGCAGATGCTTAGTAATACTTCAAGTAAATATTTTCAAGTTACTTGTTGACTTTTTTCCTTCCTCATTTTACTTCCTGTGAAGCTATACTGTCTCAGTTTTGCTAACCACAGACACATTACAGGCAGTGTTGCGGGAGAAGAAAAAGTCTCCCTCTGTCTCTCGTTTTGGAGATTGAAGGCAATATACCCTGGTGCTGCCCTGGGCTGAGGCTGTCCACCATCTGTGTAAGGAATTCACAATCCCAGACAAAAGAAATTGGCAAAGTCTTCCCTCTGTCTGCTCTCCAGATCCTCAAGATAGCCATAAAACACCTGGACAAAATCAGCAGGTGATGGCAAGGGAAAGAGGATGATCAGTCACAGGCATTGTTGAATCCTTTGAACATTACTTATGGCCTGGACATTGCTGTCACCAGGCACAGTTTGATCTTGGGTGAGTTTTCTGGAAGAGCTTTATTCCCTGGCTCTGTGACAACAGCAGAACCAGATAACATTGTGGATAGAGGAGAGAAGAGGAAAGTCGAGGTTTCCCTGCCTTAAGGTATAGCAGTTCCAGGTGGTGTTACCTCTGTGTGTGTAAGAACATCCTACTGAAATAAGTCATATCACCAGATGCATAAAGTGTGCTATTTAGATCAGTGTTCTTACTGTAAACCTGCTCAAGGAGTTAAAATATTCACTCACCTAGTTATAATTCATAAATTGTTTTCAGAATAGTTGGCATCGTTCATATGCTGTTTTTTAATGTAGTTTAAAATCTGTTTTCTGCACTTAACACTGCAAAAGGGGTGTTGGCATTGTGTATACATAGGCTTTTACACATCTTTTCTTATGGTGCTCTACATAAAAAGTTTTCTACATACTAATTTTGTGTTACATGGTTTGCTTCCATATCTTTTGTTTTGACGTTGTATGTAGAAGTTGCAGTAGTTACTAAGTCATCTTTGGGTTGTCTGAAATTTTTATAATTATATCAGATGGTGGCAGAATTGCATATCATGAAGTCTCAGAGGGAAGGGGCACATTTTTAATGGATCAGGAGTTTAGCCATGAAGAAATAACACTTTTGCCAGTGAAAGCTCCGAGCAAAGTCCATTAGCTGTTGCCTCTTTGTCGGTCAGTAAGAGAGTTTAATACAGTGGTATTTAGCTTTCTTTGCTGCTGCCAGTTTTAAGGGTCATATTTTAGCTGTGATCCTTATTTCCAGTGAGAGGGCTAAACCAAAGCAGAAGCTGCACTATTTAATTAGGAATTCAGAATGATTTTCTCTCCCTCTTTGTCTCTGTCTACAAATGTAACCCTTTTTCATATAAATGGCGTCAAGCTTCATTGAATTTAGCTCTGTCTTGTTAAGTACATTAATGCTGTGTTCTGTCATTCATTACATGAGAATTAGTTGTCTATTACAAAGTGGGGGTTTTTGTTTGGATCCTGATCATGGGAAGAAGGCCATACGTGGCTTAATTTCCCGAGTGCATTGAATGCTGGACTTGCTTATCTGTGACTTGTATACCCACTGAAAGCATCATGCAAAATGTTGATTCTACCTTTGGGAGGTCCACTGTATTTTAAGCAAGGAAACTTAAAAGAGAACACTTACCACCTTGCTTTTTAAAAATCCCCTTCCCCCATGCACTTTGTCACATTTTTTTAGTGATCTATACAGTGCCCTTAGAGTGTGTTACAGAAAGTGTTAATATCTTAGAGCAGCAGTAATAATAATCCTTTTACTCAGGGTAATCATGTGCTAATCCTCTGGTAAGTCAAAAGTATTAGATCATTTGAAATTCATTGTGTCAGCTCAGTTGAAATAACTGGTATGGTGCTATAAACATTTAGTGAAAGGGGGTCTTTGAACCCAAATAATAATGTCAAATAGTTTGTTAGTGTTACATGTTCATGTTTAAGGGTTTCATAAGCTCAACCCATGGACAAGAGCATTTCAGTTTACATCACTGTGTAATATATTATTTTAACTGAAGGTTTATTTTTATTTTGTTATTTGGGGAAAGTTTCTTTTCCTCTGGCACTTACGGACTGGATTTTTATGGTACAGTTTTCACTCTGCAATCACAGGAATCCTGCTGTGCCAGAAGGGTGCTTTTTTTGTTTGTTTGTTTTTTGGTTTTAAAGAAAACTATTTTTGTTTTTCTAAGGCATTATGTTGGGCTTGAATTTTCTCCTTGCTACCCTCTTTGATATTCTTGAGAAAAACATTGATGGTGTACATATTTATTTTTCTGTGAATATTTTAACCAGGAATTTTGGCTTCATGTTTTCCCTTTCCTCCTGACCAGAACCACCCCTTCCTTGGAATTTTTGTAATTCACTTGAATTACTCTTTTCCCTCTCTCACTCTAACTCCCCAGGTGATAGAGAGTCCTCAGAGTCTTTGTTTTAGTGATCTTTGCACCCAGCATACCTTAGATGTTCAATAAAGAATACTTTGAATTGCTTCACTTATAGAAATGCTGGTAAATTTGGCGACTTAGCTGAAGTGTCGCCATGTCAAAAGATGAATATTTTTGGTGATATCGTTTTTGTTTCTTCTTTCCTAAAAGTCGATTTGAGTTTTAGAAGGGTGCCTCTTCTTAGACCTTCAGGACCGTTTGAGCTGCAACTATTGTTCTCCACCTTTATGAAACCACTCAGCTGTTGACAAAGCCCACGTTAGAGCTTCAGAGAGCACCAGCACAATTAATTGGTTTTCTGAGAATGTATAACTTTATGTGCAATCAAGGCTCATGTAGAAAGGAGGAGTATCTGTCCTTTCTGGACTTCTTGTTTGTACTCCTTGTTTTCACCTGATCTTTGATTGATAGTTTTGGAGAACTTGTAGATGCTCTTATCCTAGGGTGTATTAAGTACTGTAATGTGAAGTCCTACTCCTCTTTTTTGAAGGTGAAATGTATAGATGTTACTGCTGATTGCATTCTGTAAATAAGGGGAGAGCTCTGAACATTATATTTGATGTTGTGCTCCTAGTCTGCAGCCATGCTGTAGATGGCTTTATTCCTCCTGGGGTCCTCCCATGAACAGAGTCTGGTAATGAAAACATTCATCATCTGAAAAGCAGTCCACAGGATAGCTTTCTCTCTGCTGTTATAGAATGAACTGAAATCTATGTAGAATAGCTCTAGAGCTAAAATTTGGCTAGAGAGAAGAGGTGTTAAATGCAGCCTGAACATTTTTTGAGGTATAACCCAGCTCAGAGAATAAAGTGTCCAGATCTGGTTTAAGTCACAGAGACAATGTATCCAACCAGCAGAGACTCAACTCCTCCAACCATCTCAGAGGTCACATGGCAGGGAGGGGTTGGGCATGACAGTCCCCAAGTCACTGGCCTCACTGATAGGGCAGCTAGCATTCCATTGGGTATGGGATCAGGGATTATTGATGACATTCTTACAAGACTGTCAATGAGGGTACGTAGAGCAGATAGCCCCCAAAGTTGCTGTTAGTAACCCCAAAAGTTGCTTGTAGTCACTGTAAAATGGCACTCTGTTTTAGACTTTAGTCCAGGCATGGCCTTACTACTGTCACCCAGAAAGGGCAACACGGTATAGTGACAGAACACAGGGACTATGGAGCCAAGCTGCTTAGGTTTGAATCCTGTTTCTACCATTTTTACTGTCTCTGTGATATTGGACAGGTTTCTGAAGTATCTGTGCACCCAAGTTCCTCATCTGTGAAATAGGATAATACCTACTTCCCAAAAAGTTGAAATTAATTGTGAGGATTGAATGAATTTATGGTGCCTAGAACAGTGCCTGAAATGTAATAAATGCTGCATATATGTTTGTGTAGTAAAATAAAACTGGGTGCTGAGAGCTGCTGATGTTTCAGGTCCCAGAGTTTTAGTAATCTTCGTGCCTGCTACAAAAACCATACTTACGTGCCTTGTACTCAGAAGCTCCTATAGATAATCTTGGGTTTTTTTCCCAACATCTATAGGTAAAATTTGGAGGGGCTGGCTCTACAGGGCTTTGTGGGGATTCTCTTGGGTGAGAGTGTGAGCTGAGGGAACTCTACTTTGAACTAAAAATAGGGCCATTTTCATAATTCTTCTAATACTCTGCTTTGCTTTCTTTGGGTGATGCATTCTTTCTCAGGTATAATTTGTCAGAATGATGTTTTCAATTGTATTTTTTGGTAACCAAAGTGATTAACATTTAATTAACATGTTGCCAAGAAGATATATCTGATAATCAAGTTTAGTTCAAAAGTAGTGTTTTTTGTTTTTGTTCTATAAGTACTTCATTTTAATTGCAGGGCCAAGGTTAAAGTGCACTTGATGGTGAACTGAAATTTACATGTATTGGTGATCATCATGACCCCGTATCAATTTCTGTGTTTTCAGATGCATTCTGTGGTTATCTGAATAGTTACTCCCAATTGCCAACACTGTGGTTTAATCCTTTCACAATTACCTGTTGTAATTCACAAAACTGGGTTTTAGATTATCTGTGGCAACTATTTTTTTATGACTCCTCAAAGATGTAATAATACTTGTACAAGTGGCAAGTAGGACAGAATAGTTCAAAGCAGGAGGAAGAACATACTATGAAATGCTACAGAGAGCTACCTATGAAAATTCCCATAAGTCAATAGAACTTGTTCTGTTTGTTTTTGTCCCGACCCCACCCCTTCCCTCCCCTCTCCTTCCCTCCCCCTCCTCCCCTCCCCTCTCTCTCCTTTCCCCCTCCTCTCTCCTCCCTTCCCATCCCCTCCCATCCCCTCCCATCCCCTCTCATCCCCTCTCCTCACCTCTCTTTCCCTTCCCCCCACTCCTCTCCTCCCCCTCCCCTTTTCCTCTCCTCCCCTTTTCCTCCCCCTCTCCATTTCCTCCCCTTCCCCTTTTCCTCTCCCTCCCCGCCGCCTCTCCCTCCCACCCTCCCTCCTTCCCTCCTTTCTTCCTCCTTCCTTACCCTTCCTCTTGCCCTATTTCCTTTCGTCCTTCCTTTTATTCATTTAAAATTTAAAAAAAATTTTTTTTGAGAGTCTTACTCTGTTGCCCAGGCTAAAGTGAAGTGCTACAATCTTGGCTCCTTGCAGCCTCAACCTCCTGGGTTCAAGTAGGGATTCTCCTGTCTCAGCCTCCCAAGTAACTGGGACCACAGGGTCGGCTAATTTTTAAAAATTTTATAGAGACAGGATCTTGCAATATTGCCCACACTGGTCTTGAACTCCTGGGCTTAAGCGATCCACCTGCCTTGGCTTCCCAAAGTGCTGGGATTACAGGCATGAGCCACCATGTCTGGCCTCTTTTATTTTGTGAGTCAGGGTCTCTCTCTGTCACCCAGGCTGGAGCGCAGTGGTACAGTCATGGCTAACTGCAGTCTCAACTTTCGAGGCTCAAGCAATCCTGCTGCCTCAGCCTCCCAAGGAGCTGGGACTACAGGCATGCACTACCTTGCCCACCTGATTTATTTATTCTTTATATTGTAGAGACAGGATCTTACTGTGTTGCCCAGGCTGGTCTCAAACCCCTGGACTCAAATGATCCTCCCACTTTGGCCTCCCAAAGAGCTGGGATTATAGGTGTCAGCTACTATACCTGGCCTAGAACATTTTCAGTATGTATGATTATGGAAACATTATTAACTGGACATGGTTGCTTGATTTGGCAGCTTAATTGGAGTTATCTTGATGTAATGGAATTGAACAAATGTGACCATTGAGCTCTCAGACTTGGTTTTGCATTCCACTTTTTCCATTGACCAGCTATGAGGCCTTAGTCAAGTTCCTTAATCTCCTTGACCCTTAGTTTCCTTATCTGTAAAGTGGAGATAATAGTACCTATCATGCTCAATTGTCATGAAAATTAAATTGATTCATGCATGTAAAGTATTTACATTATAGACTAAGAAAAATGTATTTTCCTTTCACTCATCTAAGTTTTTGGCTGCTACCTCTGTAACAAAAGACAGATTAGCAAAGAAAAGCGTACAGATTTATTTAATATAAATTTTATATGACATAGGAGACCTCATAAGGAAATGAAGACTTGAAGAAACAACTAAACCTGAATGTTTTTATAATAGGTTTGATGAAGAATGGACAGTCTTGGAACAATGTGATAAGACAAAAAAGAGTATTTGCTAAGAGCAGTAAACTGAAGAAAGCTTAGTAAGGCCTACTTACTTAGATTCCTCATGATGTCTCTCCATTTTCAGATATACGGATGCTTTTTTCCTCTGGGTCTTAGAGAGGGCACCTCTCACATGAGGATCCTATGGCCTGCTTCTGGGAAGAAGGATGGGGAAGTGTCTGAGAGTCCTTGCATATATCATCTCTCAAAACTCTTAAATATTTGGTATGTCAAAGTGCCACATTTTGGGGTAACACGTCCTGAGCCCCATCAACATTAATGTAAAAATATTTAGCCTAATGCCTGGCACATATCAAGAGCTTGAGAAATGCTGACTCTAAAATTATGACATGTAGGAAGATGTGAGGCAAAATTGTTAACTTACCTGCTCAATTACCTATAAGCTGCCCCACTATTCATTCATTATTATGATAATAATGGGTTTATCTTGCTGCATCCTCACTCTTGCAAGCAATGTTCCTTGTGCTTAGCAGTAAATGTTGCATAATTTGGGGCATGCTGGTGTGTCTGCAGACTGTTTTTGTATGTGGAAAGGCAACTGGCCTACTTGGCTTTTTTTTTTTTAATTTTTAAAAAGAGAGACAG